>PVIR01034674.1:0-17027 GCA_004026965.1 Petromus typicus | reverse complement strand
AGAAAAGAACTGTTCAAAAGGAAGCAGGAACTAGAAAGAGAGTGAGGGAGAAAGGAAAGGAAAAAGAAAAAAATAAGAAAAGAAAGAAAAAATAGAAACAGGACTTCTGCAAATAAGGGGAAGAAGGACTGAAGGGAATGAGGAAAAAAAGGAATCAACATACATCTGGTAAAGGTACAAATTACCTATGATGAATGTGATCATTATGTAAATCTAATACCAATAAAATTGAAAATGCTCTGAATATCAGAGGAAGAGTTCAAGACATCCAATATTCTGAATAGCAGGTATGTGGAATGAATGAACAGAAAAAGGAGAAAGAGAAAAATCATTAATGAAAGAATATAAGAAAATTTCATAAGACAAGTGTCCTGCATGGTAAGTGAAAACACATCTTAAGCTGAAATCTTACTGTGGATGAAGACAGGTCTTAAGGCAGCTACTCACTCCAGCTGTCCAATATGTGGTATGTCAGAAGCTGTACGTAGGCAAATTAATCAGTCTCAAGAATATCTTGAGGGCTAGGGAGTTAGCTCAGTGGTTCCGGTGCCTGTCTTGCAAGCGCAAGGGCCCGGGTTCAATTCCTGGTAACCACATACCATACTGGGTGTGGAGACTCACGCCCAGCAGCAATCAGTACCACATACCACAGTGCCGGGCGTGGTGGCTGACACCTGTAGTCCCAGCACTCGAGAGACAGAGGCAGGAGGATTGCTGTGATGTGAGTTTGAGGCTGATCTCAGGGCCAGCCTGAACCACAAAGCGAGACCCTGTCTCAAAAAACCTAAAAAAAAAGAATATCTTGACAAAATAATGATCTTTGTTTTTCAGATCTGCAGAACTAAATAGCATCTTGTGAGTAGGTGATAAAGATCAGCTGTGCATCCTGTAGCCCACCTTGGAAGGAAACGCCCATTATGCTGGGATTACCCAGCACCTGCTGTGAGAGGGTACTTGCTAGCTCAGAACCATCTATCAGCCACTATATTAACACTCCTAAATCAACTTTCCATAACATGTGCTTTGTGACAAGTCTTCTGTCTTCTTATCTAGATGGCTTGTAGAATAAAATCACTTTCCTTATCTCAACATTTTGTCTTACAACTTAACTGGCCTGTTTTGAGATAAGCAGCCAAACTTGGGTCTGGTTACAAGATGGAGAGAAGCTAAAGGAACTCAGAAAGCCCAGGAGAGATTTATTCGAGAGTTGACAGGGTAGAACATATACTATGCTTGAACAGAAGGAGATGCAATAGCAGGAGGAGACTTTAAGGTTGAGTTAATAAGTATACAGAAAAATAAACATGCAACAAAGAAACTGGTAATATACTATATTTTCTTTGAAAACAACATGTGCAACAAAGGAAAAGCAATTGCAGTATACTGCATAGCTCAATTGAGAATAGTAATTTATTATTAACAAAAATAAAATGCTGAGTCAAAATAATAATATTGGGGAACTGGATTAGGGAGGTACGTGTGGATGAGTAAGGGGCAAAGAAATTAGAGTTAAATCCTCTACCTCTGATATGTGCAGTTAACAGAAAAGTGCCTAAACCTAAAAAAAGAGAACAATATAAATATGCTATTCAGATATATGGGGATAGATAAAAGAACCAGTTGAATTGGGTGTTTTGGAACATGTCTATAACCTCAGCTAGTAGGAGGGTCACCAGTGGCCCTGTGTTCAATCCCTAATACTGTAAAAAAGTGAAAACAAAAACAAAAACAAAACCTCAAAAAATAAGTTCAATTAAAAAATAATTGATAATTGATAATTCTGGGAAGAAGTAATTGACAGGAGCCTGGGGGGGCTCTATCTGTTTTGTTTTTGTAATAAGTCTTATAGAATATTTTTTCCTTTAAATGTGTATACTATGTAACTAGTAAACATTTTTAAAAATTTCAAAAATGTTTTACAGTTTAAAAAGTCAAAGACAAGTAACAAAGCATATGGTTGGTTAAGTAGCATTCAATCCATGATAACTTTTATTGTTATCACTGAAGGAACTAAAAAGGTAATATGAATTAATTCTATGTATAGATGTGTAAAATGAAGTTCATACAGGGAAGTGATGTCAGGATCATAAGGCCTAATCAAAAGATGGTGACACAATGATCAGTACAGACTGCTACAGTGTACCAACAGCAGGAGACAGAGATATACAGTAAGTTTCTGTATTCTCTAGGCCATGACATTCGGGCCAAAGGATTCAGTCCAATGATTAAAAGCATCAATGGTCTGGATTATTCAAGAGAAATAATGCAGCACAGTCATGAGGGCTCCTGCTGCTGTGGTTCTGCATACTACTGAAAAGGATTTTTACCACTGAACATGCTGTGGGCTAAACAAGTAAGTATAAAGGTTATCTAGGGGTCATATCATAAAGTTGGAAGATGTAATCAATATTTTCATGGAAGTGTCGCTGGGGTCTTCCTTATGCATGGGGTTCAGGGACAAAGGACCTATTCTCAGACCAAGCATATGCAAGTATTAGCTAGAGTTAAAAGCAGATTGTATATTTGGAAATATTATGTGAGAAGACCCTGACTAGAAAATGTACATGCTACAGGTAGTAGGCTCTGTCACCTTCTACAGGTTGTTTGGAGAAGAAACTATGGCTGTGTCTTCCCTTCTAGTTCTTAACATTTTAGGATTTGAACAATGACATATCAATTCTTTCTAAGAGAGAGACCACCCTAACTTCTGTGGGTACCATTCTAATTATTTACACAACCCTCAAGAAGGTGGAGTATCTATGGAGCAACTGAGCAAGATTTTACATATTTATTAATTGACACATAAAGTGAGTATTATTTTTATGGAACTTGTGTGTCCACTCCAAAAGCATAATTCTTTTAGAGTACTTTCATAAGTTTTCAAAGTGTGTATATCTCTATCATCTATTTATTTGTCTGTCTGTCCACCTACCTGTATACCTATCTCTCCTAGTTTATAAAATGAGAACAGATATTCATTAGCTCTACTTTATGAATAAGATATATGACTATATCTATAAAAGATAGATATGCGGTATCTGGCATCAAGTTCACTCTTATTGTACCACAGTATGCCACCATCAGGATTGTTTTTAAAAAATCAGAAGAGTCACCCACAACATTGGGTGGGTGATCATTACTGGGATACTAAAAGGTAACAAAAAGTGGAAGTCACTAATAAGGAAGCACTCCTTATTGGCAGGATGAATACTATTTTGAACTGGGCCAGGTCAATCCCCTGAAATGGGATCCAATTCTCCAATACTGAATTCAGAGAACACTTATCCAAATTTTCTTAGTCTGTTCTAACAAAACAAAGGTTTCTCTGAGACCTCTTCAAATGCCAAAGATAAAACATTTAAAAAAGATTCTACCTAGCTTTACTAATGGACAGGAGACTAGTTATTAGTGTAAGCCAAGAGGAAGTGCAGACACTGGGGCCTGGGGCTGCTTGCAGCTGGTCCCGTCCTCTGCTCTTACCTGTAGGGGCCTGCATGGCTGAGCTGGGGATGGTGGCAGCATCTTGGGGCACAGTGCTGGTGTCCGGTTCAGGGGTGCTGGTTGTTGGTGAGGTGGGTGGTAGGCTCAGCAAAGTCCGAGGTTTCCTCTGTCAAAATGGATGAGGAAAAGTTTGCTACCCATGATAGGTAACTTGTCTGCTTGTTCCTCTATTCCTAGCACTTAATTCATCCATGAAACAAAAATATGTTTGTGGATGATACTTCATTTTATCTTTCTTTTCCACTCAGCACCTGCCCCAAAGTTGTAAATATAGTAGATGTTTAGTAAATACTTTCTGAATCTATGTACAAGATTTTGGTCTTCTGAAGAGTTACAGCTTAACATATTTTACATTAGTTTGAATGTTATATGGAATTCCAGATCCTTTATAAGTTGGGCAGATAAAAGGAAAAAGGGCAAAGAGTATGCTGTGATTTAAGTCTACATTGACATTACTTTATACTTTCTCTCTTTAAAAATGGAAATGACCCTTATTACTGTACTTTCTCTACCTACATCATTCTTTTCCTTAAATCTCCTACTTTAGTAATCCCTAACTATACTATTACTTTAAAAACCCTGCAAATGAAACAAAACAAAACCCTGTAGTTAGTTTTGCCTGATTCATACTTTCATAATATTAATCCATTTTTTTTTTTACTGAAATGCTCTCCTTTTACTTTACAAATTTTTGTTAATCTAGGAAGTTTTTCTAGTCTCTCTCTAACCACTATCTTTTTTGCTACCTTTGTATTTTGTGTTTTTGCATTTGTCAATGTAATGCCATTATATGCTTACATAAAGCACCCCCTACTAGCATGGAACTCCTTCAAGATCCAATTCTGAGTACCATTCCTTGCAAGGCACTTAGCTTATATGTAATAAATATTAATAAATGTTTTTTTATGAGGCATAGAGCGAAGGTCACCAACAATGGGGGATTAGTGAGTAAGATTTGAGAGAAACCTATTATCTCCTCCGTGCTTTTCAGAGCAGTCTCTTGGAGTAAAAGATCTCTCAAGGGTCCAAGAAACTGTTTTCTAAAAGCCTTCCTAACATAAGGAAAACAGCCTCAAGGAGATCCAGAAATTCCCTTGTACTAATTGCCTTATGAAAGTCCACTGTTGCAAGCTGTATAAACCTGTCTGCCTTCTAGGAGCACATTATTATTTTTTTTTTTTTAAGGTTTTTTGAGACAGGGTCTCACTTTGTAGTTCAGCAGGCTGGCCCTGAGCTCAGCCTCAAACTCACATCGCAGCAATCCTCCTGCCTATGCCTCCCGAGTGCTGGGATTACAAGCGTGAGCCACCACGCCTGGCACTGTGGTATGTGGTACTGATTGCTGCTGGGCATGAGTCTCCACACCCAGTATTGCACCGGGGACCGAACCTGGGTCCTTGCGCTTGCAAGACAGGCGCCGGAACCACTGAGCTAAATCCCTGGCCCTAGGTGTGACAGCAGGCACATGTAAGACAGTTTTGGGTGGGAAAGTTATACAAACTCCATTCAGAAATGGACATGTGCTCATTTTCTGTGGTTGCTAAAAAGTGAAAATCCAAATAAGTAATGGTCCAGGATTACAGGAAAAGACTAGTCCAATTTTAATGACTTATTGATAGTATTTCCTGGGGTCTCTAAAAGAGCAGAGCTGGTAATTAGTGCCATTACTATACAAGAAAGCCAAAAGATGGAAAGAATTATTACTATATGAGGTAAGTGCATTTTCATGTACTGTATCTATTTATATGTTAGCCGTTTTCATCATACAGGGGACAAAACTGAGGCTCAGTCTTCCCCAAAGAAGTTTTCCCAGAGTCATATAAGTGGTCACAAGTGGATATGAAATCTAGACCTGTCTGTCTTATTTCAAAGCTTCCCTTTTTGCTTCCAAAAGGAATGAAAGGCTCATGGATAAAATGGAATACAAATATTTCTTGCAAGAGTAGGTAAAAATATAGGAAGGGGAATTATAGAGTCAAACGTCCGGATAAATAAAATACAGGGTAGTATGAGAATGATTGCTTTCAAGAAAGGAAAGAGCCGCATGTGATGGCTCACACCTAGAATCCCAGCACGTGGGAGGCAGAAACAGGAGAAGTGCCATGAGTTTGAGAATAGCCTAGGCTACACAGTGAATTTAGGGTTAGTCTGAACTACAAAGTGAGACCTTGTCTCAAAAAAGAAAAAGCATGAGAGAGAGAGAGAGAGAGAGAAAGAGAGAGAGACAGAGAGAGGAAAGAAACTCAGCTAGTGAGTATGTGTGTTCAAGATCTCCTGTGTGAGCAAAGCAGAGGAAATCATAGTTCTTGGGTTTTGAAGGATCTTAAAGGTCAATTAATCAAGCCATTCATCTAAAATTTCTACTTCTTCTGCCTGAAAAAATATCCTTTATTGGGCCGGGGTTTGGCTCAGTGGTTCTGGCGCCTGTCTTGCAAACACAAGGACCGGGGTTTGAACCTCGGTAACCACATACCATACTGGGTGTGGAGTCTCACGCCCAGCAGCAATCATTACCACATACCACAGTGCCAGGTGTGGTGGCTCACACCTGTAATCCCAGCACTCGGGAGGCAGAAGCAGGAGTATTGCTGTGATGTGAGTTTGAGGCTGAGGTCAGGGCCAGCCTGAACTACAAAGCGAGACCCTTTCTCAAAAAAAAAAAAAAAAAATCCTTTATACAGAATCTTTTGCCTGACAAAATACCTTTAGTGACAGAAGCTTGCTTTCATTTTGAGATATATTTAGTTGTTCCTTTTATTCTGACATAAAGACCTTCTGTCTGACTATCTGCTTATTGGTTATGTTTCCATCTTTTGGTTCCACAGATATATTTCTATATTTTTGACCATCTTGAAGATGTGTCTATATCATCAAAACCATGTATTCTCTGACCTTGGCATTCTAGGGCCTTGAGCCTTTCCTCCACAACATCAGGAGTGAAGGAGTAGAAGAGATAAAAATGAATTAGGTCCCAGGTTAGGAGTTGGTTATAACAGATCAGAAACAGCCTTATCCTTATATAGTGTGATTAGGATGTGACATTGAAAATTCAAAGGCAGTAAAGAACAACTGAGATTAGTAGCATCATTACTAAAATCATCCATCCATCCATCCATCCATCCATCCATCCATCAAACATACTGGACAACTCCCAAGAGACTAAGATATAAAGCACTTCAGAAAAAGAAAAAGAGATTAGGTTGACCTTTAGAAACTTACATTCTCTAAGAATTTAAATCCGCTGGAGCTACTAAGCTATCAAAACAAAGAATCATACAGATAGACAGACCAACCGACTGACTGACCAACCAACCAACTTGAGGGAAGAGTATGAGACTGGGAAGGACTATGCAGGGAGAATGGGTATCATTTCCACACTGGAAATTGGGTCTTCTAGTTTAGAAAGAGATTTTGAGAAATCCCCTGATAGTCAAGAAATGAGTGGAGGGGGTGATGCTGGAGAGAGCTTAGGAAGCTGCTGAGGAACTTTTTCACACCAATGCATTCTCTGTGGAAGCTGTCCATGAAAAACTCTCATGACTAAGAGGGAGCACTTTCAATAACACTGCTCGAAAGAGCTTGGCTCAATGGTCTTTTTCAAAACTAGCAGTTAAGAGTTATGTCCCTTAAGAAATGTAAAGAGTGAAAATGTGGTAGGGAAGCAGTGACATTAGAAGTGGAGGATCAGGGGTGCAGACTTTGCTATTTATTAGCCAAATGACTTCAGAAAATCATTTTACATGCCTAAGTCTCAATCTACTTAATAATACATAATGCTAACCCTCTCTTCCAGAATTTTGTGAAGGTCAAATGATGTTATAAAATAGCTTTTAGTACAGGGTCTGACACTAAAAAATGGACAGGGTTAGCAAAAGAAATATATTTACAGAATCAATTTGTTCTTTCTGTTCACCTTCGCAGTATAGTGAGACAGTTAGCGAAAAGCAAGGGCCTTCCATTTTTGGAAGACATTAAATAAGAATACCCTAAAATATGAGTAATTTCAAAGTCAAAATTTATTTCCTATCTCCATGATCTTCATGGTATTTCTAATATCACTAAATCCAAGGTAAGCAGTAAATAGGAATGACAATCTGGTACACTGCTCTTGAAATCATACACGAGGTAAAGAAAAAGGCCAAGATAGGCCCCTTTTCTGAGGGTGGATGGATATGAATGAATTACCCCTTTCATTGTACCTTTCCCCTTTCTAAAAAACCCACATTTTTACCTACCTTACTGCCAGGTTTGGGACCCCTCTTCTTTGGGAATTTCAAAGGTTCAGCTGACTTTGATGGGGTAGAGATGGGGTGGGGAATAAGGGTCTTGGGTGTTCGGCCCCGCTTCTTTCCTGGTTTACGCCCCCTCTGCCCTGGTTGATGCTCCAAGACAGTTTTGGTGTTGCTGTGGATGCTGGGCTTCTCAATGTTCACATCAGATGCAGGGTAGGGATTCTTTGGAATCACAACTGCAAGAAAAAGACTCATTCTATCACCCCACTTTCCCTTGCATTCCCATCCCAGTCAGAAGAAATAAAGACTTGTATTTCTCTACTTAAGAGATTTTTGTCCTAGGAAGCTGCTTTCCTGGTATTTGACCAAAGTGTTTAGAAAATCACCAAAGAAACTTGAATTTAATGTTGAAAGTTTTAAATTATTTCTACCAAATAAAGAACAAATTATTAAAGTATATGCCCAAAGTATCTAAGAGAATAGCTCAGTATAAGTTGAAGCACATGAACAGGACTACAGCTCAGGGCTGGAATGGCTCTCTGGAGCCCAAACTCCCTTTCGACTGAGAATAAAAATTTGAGGCTCAGGAGAGGACATGTTGCCTCCCCTCACCAGTTACACAGTGAGTTAAGAACTTCTGTTTTGGAACTTCGCTAGGACTTCCCTGACAAGCAAATCTACTTTCAGTGCAAGTACTGCAGTGAGAACCAATGAAACACATGGAAATATAAATCTTCAAGTATATTTCTTTACCTTAAAATCTTTTGTCTCCTATTACCTTTAAAGGTAAAGTTTATCCTGATATTCAAAGACTTTTGTGTCTTTATCTCTGCCTTGCTCTCCAGTTATGTCCGATTCATTTATTGTCACCTACCCTCTTCTTCTACTAGCTCCATATATTGAGATTCCTATTATTGTTAGTTAGACAAGTTTTCATCATTTAACCTATGGCCACTTCTTCATTGAGACCTTCTCTGACTAGGCCCCAACTCAGTCAGTGCTCTCCCCCCCTTCAATGTGCTTGCTCTGTATGCATTTATGCTAGTGTGCTTCTTAATTTTATTCCAATCATCATCATTTTCTTAAACTGACAACTTTTTGAGACAAAGGTATCTAGTTCATTTCATAAATAGTTATTGAGCAAGTTGTATACTGTGCTAATCCCTGGAGACAGAATAGTGACCAAAGTGTATACAATTTTCACTTTCATGGAGCTTACTTCCTAGTGTGAGAGATAGAAAATAAACAAATATACAATATAATGTCAGGTGGTGATAAGTGCTATGATTCAAATCAGTTCAGGGAAAGAGGTTGAGGTGTACAAGAAGTCCCTTTCAGGAGACAGCATTTATGCAGAGCTCCTAAGTGAGACAAAGGCATAACCTATATATATCGGAAGGACAAACCAGGCAGAACCTTCCAAGTAGACGGTGTAACAGGCAGAGATCTTGAAATGGAATACATTAGTGTTTGAGGAAGGGGTAGGAAGTTAGTATACCTGAAATTGAGGGAAAGAGGAGACTGGATAGATATTATGTTAGAGGAGTAATAAGACTGTGTAGGACTCTGTAGACTGTAAATATGAACTGAATTACTCTAGATTCAAAGAGAAGTCATAGGGAAGTGACAAGATGTACTTAGAAAAATGGCCAAAAAAATGTACTAGAATATTCACTAGAGCATTTTTCTTAAAGAGACAAAATTGGAAAAAACTAAATGCTTAATAAAAGAATAGCTATTGAAAAACATGGTATTTCATATTCATATAGGGAAGTACTACACAGATATAAAAAAAAAACTTTGTGGCAACATTAATGAATCTCACAGAAAAAAGTTAGATGAAATAATTCAAAGTATATATTATGACTCCTTTATATGAAATCTGAAAATAGTGGATATTTTTTAAGGGGTTGGACAGGTGAGGTTTTATTTTTGAGACACAGTCTCACTTTTTGTGTAGTTCAGGCTGGCCCTGTGTTCACCTTGAACTCACAGCAGTCCTCCTGCCTCTGCCTCCCAAATGGGATTATAGATGTGAGCCATCATACCCAGCACTGTGGTATGTGGTTCTGATTGCTGGTGGGCATGAGTCTCCATGCTAGGCATTGTTGTATGTGGTTATCAGGGACTGAATCGGGCCCTTGCATTTGCAAGGCAGGCACCTGAACCACTGAGCTAAATCCCTAGCCCCAGTTAGGGTTTTTACAAAAGGGCAGCCCACATCAGTCTTTGGAGAGTTAGAAACAAACTGTATCAATATAAAAGTCAGATAAAAGACAAAGGATAATAGTGAGCTAGAATCTTAGAATGAGGTAGTATTACAAGAGATGAGTAGTAATATAGAATATACTTTGAAGGAGCAGCTAACATGATTGGGTATCAATGAACAGAAAATTAGAAAACAGAAAACAAAATTTGAACAGATTCAATTAAGATCATATTTAATAAAAAGGAAGAGCTATAGATGATCCAGTGTTATGGGCCTGAGCAGTTGGGAGAATAATGATATCGTGTACATGAACATGGGGAAGGGAGTCCAGAATTCATTTTTCAAATCTGTTTCTTCTCAGATACCTATTAGATATTAAAATATGGAGATACTAAGTAGGCAGTTGTATATATGAATCTGGAATTCCAAGGAGAAGCTAGGACTACAAATAAAATTTTGAGAACCATCAGTATGTAATTGAAATGTAAGGCCATGGTTTTAAATGATTATTTCTTAGGGTGTAAATACATAAGAAAGAGGCAGATATGGTGGTGCACAACTGTAATTCCTCTGGGAGGCTGAGGCAGGAGGATTTCAAGTTCTAGTACAACTTGGGCAACTTAATGAGATTCTGTCTCAAAATAAAATAAAAAGTAGCCCAGTGCAAAGGGCCTCTATTTAATCCCCAGTACTTAAAAAAGACAGTAGGGAGAGGAAAAAAAAAATGTTTCTTTGACACTCTAATGTTTGGAAGTTAGAGAACAGAAGAGGATAGGATTCAGCAAAGGAGACTAAAAAGTGGCCCTGAATCCTGAAGAAAATAAGAATGTGAAATCCCAGAAGTGAAAAAAAAAGTGTTCAAGAAAATGTTCCCAAAACGAACACACTGACATCATGTCTCTTGAAGATACCATATATTTTCAGGATACAAGATAACCATGTATATGTTGTCTCTGTTCAGAATCAATAATTCTGAATCTGAGGCACACTCAACAAAATGCCAGTCTGACACTATCATGGGGGAAAAAAAGACAGAGGAAATATTCCAAATTCAGGAGACAAAGGTAATGCACATTTAATGTAATATATTGGAGCATGGATTTAAAAAATTTTTGGAAGAGGATAGAACAACTGTCTATTAGGTTAATATTTGACGCCAAGTGTGGCCGATTGAGTTTGATATTGAATTCAGAAAGACCCCCTGGGGGTGTCAATAAATGCTTATCTATAAATCTCAAGATGTATATATATTCTATGATTCAATAAATCAAATCTTCTTTTTGGTATTGGGGATCGAACTCAGGACTTTGCACCTCTGAGGAAGGCTCAATGCCACTGAGCTAAACCCCTGGCCTTAGCAATTCAAATCTTTTTTTTTTTTTTTTAGGTTTTTTAAAACAGGGTCTCGCTTTGTAGTTCAGGCTGGCCCTGAGCTCAGCCTCAAACTCACATCACAGCAATCCTCCTGCCTCTGCCTCCCGAGTGCTGGGATTACAGGCGTGAGCCACCACGCCCGGCACTGTGGTATGTGGTGCTGATTGCTGCTGGGCGTGAGTCTCCATACCCAGTATGGTATGTGGATACCAGGGATTGAACCTGGGTCCTTGCACTTGCAAGACAGGTGCCAGAACCACTGAGCTAATTCCCTGGCCCAGCAATTCAAATCTTATGTACAAGCTCCAGAGAAATTCCTGCATATGTACACCAGCAAATGTATAAAATAATACTCACAGTAAGTATTATTTATAATTACTGAAAACTTAAAATAATCCAGACATCTACTACTGATAAAATGGATACAGGCTGGAGAGGTAGCTCAGTGGTACAGTACGTGCTTAGCATGTGTGTAGCTCTGAGCTCAGTACCCAGCACACACATGAAAAAATAGTTCTCAGAGTGTGATCTGGGGGCTGGGGAATCCGGAAAATCCTTTAGGAGATTTGTAAGGTCAAAACTACAGTCATGAGGATGTGACACATTATTTGCTTTTTTCACATTCATCCTCTTACAGTGGAAAATTTCCAGAAGTTACATGTGTCATGTCCTCATTTTGATAGCTAATTTAATATGTGCTTGTATATTCTCTTTTTTTAAACTTGGAATACATTTATTACTAATTTTTAACAGCAAATCATTACCTATATACACTTTTTGGTACATAAATATTAATGTATGCACCCATGATACTACAATCAAGGTAATAAACATATTCATCACATTAAGAAGTTTCCTTTTGTTTCATTGTAGGTTTTTGTGGGTGGTGTAAGAACACCTGCCATAAAATACACCCTCTTAAGAAATTCTTAAGTAGATAATATATATTGTTAACTATAGGCATGATATTGTATAGCAGATCTCTAGAAAGTATGTTTCTTTTAAAGTGAAACTTCATACTGAATGAATAACACCTTCTATCCCATCCCCTAGGCTACTGATGGAGAACTTTTTAGAGCTTTCAATGATATAAAAAGCTTGCTGTGGCACACATACCGTAGGTTTGCCACCACTGCTTCCTGGAAACCATGTTACATTCTTTGCTTCTTTGTATTTATTTTAGATACTTCATGTAAATGAAATTATACAGTATTTGTCCTTTGTGACTGGTATCCATCTCTTTCTCTAAGACTGCATTTTATGTACATACCACAGTTTCTTTATTGGTACTTCCACTGATGGATACTTATACTGTTTTTATGGAATATGTGGTTGTATGTTCCTATTTTAAAAGAGTCTCAGTTTTAATTAATACTATGGTGAAATGGAGAGATATAATTTATGTACACAAAAGTTTTTTTTTTCTTTTTTCTTTTTTTTAGGTTTTTTTGAGATAGGGTCTCACTTTGTGGTTTAGGCTGGCCCTGAGCTCAGCCTCAAACTCACATCATAGCAATCCTCCTGCCTCTGCCTCCCGAGTGCTGGGATTACAGGCGTGAGCCACCATGCCCGGCACTGTGGTATGTGGTACTGGTTGCTGCTGGGCGTGAGTCTCCACACCCAGTACTGTATGTGGATACTGGGGAATCGAACCCGGGCCCTTGCGCTTGCAAGACAGGCGCCGGAACCGCTGAGCTAACTCCCCAGCCCCCACAAAAGTTTTTTGAGGTATTTAAGAGTATAAAAGCTTCTGGAGACCAAAGAGTTTGAGAACCCCTGGTATATAATTTTCTTGTTTTCTCTTTTTCTTCCCTCCTTGGGAGGGAAGGGGTGATCCTCATTAAATTCCACTATCTATGCATTCCACACCTGACCCTGAATAACCAATCAAGCAAAAATAGTTCACTTTGAATTACTATAAATCTCAAACATACTCTTTATTTTTCCAGTAACAGAAAAAACTCAAACTTATCTTGAACAATTCTGAAAAATCAGGTTATAAAGGTCTTGCATGAATAGCTGGCACTGAGATTAAGCTTCATAATAATTTAAAAGCTTCTTAATAAATGGATTTTCTCAAACTATCCTGAGGGATTCCATAGGGAGTTCTTCCTATATGGAAGTTATGACCTTCCATGCCACATTTTAACTTAAATGTCTTACTTAGGGAGAAAAAGTGGATTGATATCAGGGTACCACTGATCTAATTCTAGTTCTAGCCCTTACGGAATGACCTTGAGTTTGTCATTTAAACATAACCTTTTCTGATTATACCTAATATAAATACTTAAGTAATTTCATGACTGTTCTACTTTATGTGAAGAGAAACAATATTATTCATTGTATTTTAACGCTAACAAGGTTGACAGAATTTGACTTGATAAAGTTCCTGTATATTTGTGGTTTCACCTTGTCTCCATGATGATCTTGGGAAAGCTGATATTTAACCACCTTCACCAACAAAGTGGCAGAGCCAGGCATGATGCAACTTTTGGAGTTTTCACTGTGCACACACTGTTAAATAGCTTAGGAAGAAGGACAGATCTGTCTGGATTGGCAGGAGCACAGTGGCAATCTACGTGTTAATCTGACCATATTACTTGAGGATTTGGTAAATTTTAAGTATTGAGGTTTGCCAAGTATCTACTTTGGAAAGAATCCAGAGTGATTCTTGCCCTAAAGAAGCACAATCTTAAAAAGACTGAATGCAGATCTTTGCACAATCAACTATAACTCAATGGGTATGATAAATACAAGATTAGGCTGAATATATTTGTTAGAAAAGTAATGAGGTGTGTTTTTGGTTCAAGCAAGATTTTTGTCAATAGATATTAAAACTACAGGGTGAAAGTTTGATGGAAAACAGGGCATTTATAGTCTCAAAGTATTTTTCCACAAGATAACTAATTACAAGAGAAAAAACAGTCCATAGTGAAGAAATCTGGCATCTAATACAGCTAGAATCAAGGCATTAAAGTTACTGTCTGCAGTAAGAGAATAGATATCATGTATCTTCAAATAAGATGTTTTGGGGAAAATGTCACAACCTGCACATTTTGAGTAAACATGAGAAGCCCAGATTGAGAGCCAATCTGCAGAATAACTTGAAATATATTTATGAAAATTTATTAAAGTCATGAAACACAAGGAAGAAGAGACTGCTGTAGAGTAAAGACACTAAAGCCAGGTGTTGTGGTATATGCCAGTAACCCCAGTATTCTGGGAGACTGAGGCACAGGAACTGCAAGTTTTGAGTATAGCTGGGCCAACTTAGCAAGATCTCATATCAGAGTAAGAAAATACAAAAGAGCTGGGGATGTAGCTCAGTGTGAAGGGCCTGAGTTTAATCCTCAGAACTCCTCTTATGTAAATATGAGAAAGAGAGACAGGTACTATAGAGGCATGATGCTTAAGCAAAAGAATATACTGGATCATGAATCTTGACAAAATAACTGTAAGGGTTTATAGATGGTTGTATAATAATTATGTAAGATCTACAGATGAGCTCTTATATTAACATCGAATTGTATCTTGACACATAGTGGAATAATTACAAATAGGATAAACAGTATAAGTGGAATAATATAATTGGGATACAGTATTAATGTGTGGGGAGTCCTGGTGAAAGGTATAGACGAATTCTTTGTATTCCTATTGAAATTTAGAAGACAGTCACTATAAATGCAGAAGCTCACTTAAAGCAGGACAGGAGCATACAAAGAACTGATCTATGTTCCTTGACAAATTTCTTCTTATTTATGCATCTAATTCTTATTTCCTTGGTCATGATAATGAGCAGTACTGATGACAGAGGCTGATATAAACTGTTGAGACCACAAATGGGTAAGGGAAACAGTCTGCACATGGGTTTCCCGAAATGATAGAGTTCCACTTGCTGCAAAAGAATTGACATTTATTGAGCATCTGTATCTCCTATGAAAAGGCAGCATACTACGTGCAATGGCAGAATGAACTTACTGTCATTAAAATTTACTACCATAATAATTTACCATAATAAGCAATAAAAACAATGAGTTTTTAAATTGTGTCTATGAAACATATATTAAAGCAATTACTTTGAATAAGAGCTTGACTTTGAAGTTTGGATTTCCAACTCTGTTTCTATTGTACTAAACACCTTTTCTCTTACTCAGGTTTCATTCATTCACTCATTTCTTCACACAGTCATCCAACAAACCGTATTGAGAATTTATCATATAATAAGGCCTATTGTTTGAAAATTTATTTAGTGGAAAATGAATTTCTACTGAGAAGATAAAATCAAGTAATGTGAGGATCCAGGGTAGAGCTGTAGGCAGTAGGTACAAAGAGAAATTTATCAAAGTGGTATAACAATATATCCTGGAGGGATGTGTTTGAAAAGGCTAACTGTGGCAGTATTAAAAGTTTACATACAATTAAAAACAACTAACAGCATAGATGAAACTGTTAGTTTAATAAAGCACAAAAGGGAGAAGAAAAAGTATTAAGATAAGAAGCAACAATGGGCAAAAATGATTGAATCAAAGTCAACTAAAAACTCAAACAAGACCATTTGGATCTTTTTATTCCATTAAATTTGAAAACCTAGATAGAATGTGTAACTTCCTAGGGAAACAGTTTATTGGAATAAATACCAATAACAAAGCAGCCTGGAGCAGATTAATTTTACGGAAAAAGTAGGAAAAGGTATGAAGTAACTACTTTATAAGAAAGCAGCAGGCCCACATAATTTCACAGGAGAATTTTAAGCACAGAGATCAGTTATAATAGAAAATACAAAGAAAGTTATCAAAGAACTCTCACAACCAAATAGTAGGACAAGAAGGGTTCACAGGAGAATTTTACCAAGACTTTATGGAGTTCACATGGTGCTAGTGTTATTTACATTTTTTTAGAGCACAGAATATGAAGGAAACCTCCTAAATCCTTTTTTGTGAAGTAAATAGGACACTGAAGTAATGGTAACACTGATGCCACATCTAAAAAAGATAGCACAGACTAAGAAAATTACAAACAAAAATTATTTATGAATACTGGTACAAAAATGGTGAATAAAACATTAGCAATCAGATTTTGACATCAAATAAGAAAATAGAGTACATTATTGAGTAAACTGAAAAAACACAGACGACAGATTAACCTATTGTACCAATGTTAAAAATTGTATCTATGGTAGAGAAAGCACATGATACAGCAAATAAAGTAAAATAGAACAAATAAGGTAATTGGTGAATTTGAATAAAGAGAATCTTGTACTATTCTTGACATTTTCTATGAGCTTTAAATTATTTCTAGAAAAAAGTTAAAAGAAGAGGCCCATGACTAAGCTGGGTTCCGACTATGAATGCAAAGAGTGCAATACTGGGAAATCAATCAGTAGATCATATTACAAGAGGTAAAGAGGAAAATTATGTGATGATTCACCCCATAAATACTGACAAAACTTAATGCTTAAGAAAGTATGAATATTTCGGCTATTTCCTTAATGTGATAAAAGTATGTATATCTAATTCTAAAGTCAACATCTTTTTTTACTTTAAAAAATTTCATTTATGAAAGTACAATTTCAGAAGGTAATAGTGGAAGACTAACTTTATGAGGCATGTTTTAATGGACTTTTCTTCTCTTTCCTGGTTAAGGTATTTCTGTAACTATGAGTGATATTTTACATATAGTTTGTATCTCCCAAGAGCTTCTGCTTTCAACAA
>PVIR01034673.1:0-17034 GCA_004026965.1 Petromus typicus | reverse complement strand
CACCCAGCAGCAACCAGTACCACATACCACAGTGCCGGGCGTGGTGGCTCACGCCTGTAATCCCAGCACTCGGGAGGCAGAGGCAGGAGGATTGTGATGTGAGTTTGAGGCTGAGCTCAGGGCCAGCCTGAACCACAAAGCGAGACTCTGTCTCAAAAAAAATTAAAAAAAAAAAAAGGATGGCGACCAATGTAGAGCCATTTGTTTAACCAATCTTTTGCTGATTCTCTTTATGCTTTGAGTTCATCCATACTTCATGTTCCCTGATGTTCATGGGTGGGGAGCACATTGGATTAGCTGATAAGGTCAGTGGCAGGGGTCAGTATGGATCAGTGAGCTTTTCTGCCTTCTGCAGCCAGCCTCAGCCATCTTGCAAAAGTGAATGACTGGTTGCAGCAAGGCTGGATCAAGAGAATCTGGAGGGAGGAGTTCCAAATCTGTCCCAAATGCAAGCTTCACTCATCATAGACCTAACAGCTGTATGCCATATTTTATTGTTCTATGTTAGTAGAGATAATCTAATCCTGTTTTCTACCATTGTAGCCAATAAATTCTACAGATATCTTTCTTGGGTAGGAAAACTGCCATTTCAAAGCAAGCAAACCACTACTGGACAGATGTTGTAGACTAGGATAGACCTTCTGCAGTAGTGATGCAAAATCGCACGGGCATCTTGTTAAATTACAGATTGTGGTGCCAGTACATCTAGATGGGCCTGGAAATTTGTGCATTTCTCACAGATTTTAATGATGCTGTTGATACTGATGTTTGTTCTCCACCTGAAGAGCATGGTGCAGATAATGAAGAATCAAAGCCAAGTCTGGGGCCTGGGATTTAGCTCAGTGGCACCATTCCTGTCTTGAAGTGTAAGGTCCCAAGTTTGATCCCTGATACCAAAAAAAGAAGCTAAGCATGGATTTTAGAAGTATATCAAATATTTAGCTGAAGCATAGTGGACTTGACTTGCTAGAACAGCACCTTATATAAGCTCTCCTTATGCTTTTATTAAAAATAGTGTTCTGTTTTCCAGGGAAGGAAAGTATAAGAAAGAATTCAATATACTTTGCTGTTATAATATATATGTACTGTTGAAAGAGTCAGAGCTAATTCCATAGGGTGCAATATAAAATACTTTTTAAATACACACAGAGCCTTTTGTTTTATGGAGATTTCAATTTTATTTTTAACTTATTCTAGTATATGTGACAAGTGCGGCAAAAATCTTTTGTGTTGTCTCTATGTATTTTTTGGTAATAAAAAGAGACGATTCTTTTTGCTCCTTGCCCAGAAGAGGCTCGTTCTCCTGCTGATGTGTCTGTGTCACTCCTATTGATACCAAGATGACTGTGAACATGAGGTTGCCAAAGCAACTGTTCTCTAAGAAATTTCCATGGGTGAAATCATGGGAATTGAAATAGATGGGAAAGTCCCTCTAAAGTTATGCACACTGCTAGGATTCTTATAGGAAAAGAGCCTAGAAATACATTATCTTCTTTGCCATGTAGCAAGATGCATTTGGGGGGAAAAATTGCCAATCTCTGCTCAGTGAAAAATGTTTAATTTATTTTTCTGCAAGTACTTTGGGTGGATACATACTTGTAAAATTGGGATTTTTGTAGTTTAGGTTATTTAGTCTAACTTCTTCACTTAATGGGCAAGGAGCCTTGTGTACAGGGAAATTAAATGAACTTCTTAAGGAGTAATATCCAGCCTAGAGGCAGAATCATGACATGAGCTCATATCCCCTGCTCCTTCCCAGTGTATTTCTTTGCATTGGACACTTTTGGATAGTCACCAAGGCAAAAGCTGAAAGCACATCAATTTGAAAATTTAGGATTTGCACATATCTTTGTTTCTCAATTTATTTAAACAGTCAATCAATGAATACTCAATTAGCTTCTTCTGTGCACCTAGCACCTGTTGCTTACAGTAACATAATTCAATACGTATTTATTGATTCTGATTTTCTGTCAATAAACTCAAGAGTGAATTAGGCACTTTGGGCTGCTGAGGTAACTCCTGTAGCCCACTTCAGAGCTTTCTATTTTAACAACTTTCTACACATTTCAAACTCTGCCACATTTTCCTCTTCTCTTTCACATCCCCCACATCCGTCAGTGGCCAAGAATCTTTCCCAAGTGCTTCTTACATCACTTCTTTCTTAATCTGCTTGTCTTGAAGGCCCTGTTACCCAACTGCCACCTCTGGCCTGTGGTTGAGACCTGGGGCCCTTCCTCTCAGGGGTCCCCTCCAACCCTGACCTTCTTTTTTCTTTTTCTGCATAACATACTTATACAGCTACCTTCCTCAGAGAGGAAAATTGCCATTTCAAAGCAAGCAACAACTTCTGAACACCATCCCTACCGGATAGATGTTGTAGACTAGAATAGGCCCTCTGCCGCAGTGATGCAATCAGTACTTACTCTGGTTTTGCACCCCTCGGTTTGGTAGATAACTGGGAGCTCATTCCTACCACTGCCTTAGTTTCCTTTCCATAAACTTTTACTAAATTTCTGCTCTTGATCACAAGTTTTCTTTCTCTGAGTTGTCTTACCTATGGCTGCTACATTTTGATTTCTAAAGTGTGGCCTTTTTTACATGTGGCTTTTACATGTGCTTGGAACTACACCCGAAATAGACACAAGCTATTAATAAATACTTACCGTGGGAATGTAGAATCAGTGGAAATCAGTGTGGCGATTCCTCAAAAAGCTAGGATTGGAGGTCACATTTGACCTGGCCATTGCTCTGCTAGGTATATACACAAAAGAATTAAAAGATTGATATCATAGCGACATATGTGCACCCATGTTTATAGCAGCTCAGTTTGTGATTGCTAGATCTTGGAAAAACCCAAATGCCCATCAACTGGAGACTGGATAAAGAAGATATGGTTCTTTTATAGAATGGAATATTACTCTACCATTAAAAATGATAAGATTGAGTCATTCATACTCAAGTGGACATACCTTGAGGACATCCTCATAAGTGAAATAAATAGGTCACAAATGTGTAAATATCATATCTTTTCTCTGGTATTTGTAGAATTTATAGCTAATATTGTGAAATAGAAAACATTTAAAAAGAAAGAGGGGATAGGCATAAATAACGAGGGGGAAAAGAATGTGACAGTAATAAAGAGAAAAAGAAATAAAGTTCATGTATATAGGGAGTGGGGGGTTTCAGGGCGGGCAGAAAGGGGAAAAATGAGAATCAAGTCATGTCATATTCTGGTATAAACAATGTTGATTGTGATGATGTATATTCATAATGTACCAATAAAGATTTAAATTTTAAAAAATAAATACCTTCCTTTTCATCTGTCCTACATGCACAAAAGCTGGAGGATGAAATTTCTAATGATTCAACTTCCATTTATGGCAAATGGCATTAATAATAGTACCAATAATTTTGCAGGACCTTTTGTGGAAATTATTATTAATGAGAAAAACGTCAGGCTACAAATAGGTAGTTAATTTTATTGTCTTCTAACACTCAGCATCATTTCATCTATTCTAGTTTAATTTTTATTTTTTGGTCAATGTTAAACTATTTTGAGAAAGAGATGATCGCTCTGCTACCAAGCCTACCCTTGGGAACAACGTATTTGAGGGCTTCCCTCCAGCCCAGCTGCCTAGCATGGGGCTGTGATTCCAGTGGGCCTCAGGGGTAACAGTCAGCTTGTCCACTGTCATGCAGCTACTGGCCAGGGTCCTTTCCCAGTGGTGGACACCTGTTCCGACGGATGGCACTTGTGCCACCTCCATTGACAAATATTTGCATATCATCCTTGCTTGACTGATTTATGGTAACTAGAATTTGACCGAGAGCATCTGAAAAGGTTAAAATAGATGAATGTCCTACCAGCTTTTGTTTTCCCTCTGCTACTCCCAGTGGGATTCTGTATTAAGAGTAAGTTACGACTTAAGTTTGAATCCCTCTCATGGGCTGGCTTCCCTACTTCATGGTACTTGAAATTTTAATAGCATATTAGAGGGAGAGCCCTGGTAATAATGAGACACACACACAAAGAGTTGCAAATGCAAGGTGCATCTGAATTCCCACGCTGCCAGAACAGGCTGAGACCGGGGGAGGTGGGGATAAGCACTTCCGATCCCACCCCTGGCCTGTGGGTGGCGCTATGGATGGAGCCGACCTTTGGGAACTCTAGCTGACCAATAAATATTTATTTCTCAATGAAAACAGTGAAAAAGAACTTTCACGCATTTTTCCCTCAGCAAATAAGATGTGGTATTAATAACCAGTGCAACAACGCTCTTTGTCCTTGTTATATTGTTAAAACAAAACAACCTGCATACCTTGGGTTGTTTTTCCTTTCCTTCCAGACTTGACACGCAATTGCTCCTAGGTGTAACTTACAATGTCTTTTCTCAATTCTCCACGGATTTTCCCAGAATCTAAACACGATGTTGAACACCAGGTCACGCAGTCGAGGGTAGTGACTTCCATGTAACTCTTTTCAGGCTGGAGGACTGGGAGTTTTGGGAAACCTCGAGGCTGTCCTGTCGTTTTCTTCCTCTGACTTGGAAGAGACCATTGAAGGCCTTCCAGCCCTCCAGTTTGTGTTTCATGGCAACGGCAGCCCATGGAATTTGGGGGTGGGTGGGCAGGGGCTGGGGAGGAGCGAGGTGGGTGAGAAAGAGATAAGATGATGGGGTAGGCCCGGGGTTTTCTGTGCAGCGCCTAATCTGAGAGTGAAGGGCGCAGGTCGGGGAGGAGGTCGGTCCAAGCCCGCCGCCAGGGTGATCTCACACCAGCCAAAAGGCAAACGAGGCCGAACATAAAGGGGTGGTGGGTGGCTGTGGCCGGCACGGGGAGGGAAGGGAGCAGACAGCTTGCCAACGCCGGCGAGGACTGCCTGTGACAGCCAGATTTCGGGTCGGGGGAGGGACTCAGCCCGGCCCACAAAGGCTGGGCCCCCAGAATAGGCTGCCGTGTAATTCAACGCAGGCGCGGTGACTGTGTCAGCGGTGCAGGCTTTTGTGTTTGCTACAACAATGGAGCGGGAGAAATCAGGCCACAGTCTTGCGCGCAGACTGGCTGGTGCGGACGCGTCTCGGCCCGGCGGCGACGTGAGATGCCAGGGCGGCGGTTGCCCGGCAACGGGACGCCGCCGCCTGAGCCCGCGGAGTCCACTGAAAGCCGCCGTGGCCGGGAGAAAGCGAGAGCGCCGAGTTCACAGGCCCGGCTGCGGGCAGCGCAGACAAAGGACAGGGCGCTGGGGCAGGGCCCGCGTGGGGCCAGGGGAAGGCTCACACCGGAAAGGGGCATCCGGAGCGCTCTCTTCCCGAGTTGGGACCCTGCCTAGGCCCGACGCACCGACTGCTTGAACAAATATAGCTCTTCCTCCATCTTCAAGTTCACAGCGTTCCTGTATCCAGATGTTGTATTCAATTGTCTGTCTATTGTGCAAAACACGCAGACAACTCCAAACAAACAACAAAAACGTCTTTTTCAAGTGGCCAGCTGAAATTCATTTCTTGGATGGGAATATTTTCCAAAGTGGGTCCTTTGTGCACCTGGCAGGGAAAAAGAGGCTTCCCATACAATAGCAGTGGCTAAATGACGTGGTTCCCGGATGACATCGGGAAACATCAGTTGTGGTTTGGTTAATAGTAATGTGACAATGTTTACTTCTTAGGTTAGACCAGAAACCAGCAAACCTTCTGTGAAGGATCAGATGGTAAAAACTTTAAAATTTGTGGATCAGATGGTCTCTGATGAGCTATTGACTCTACAGTGGTAGTGCTAAAGCAGTATAACAGTATGTAAAAGAATGGGCAGAACTGTATCCCAATAAAACGTTACCTCTGGCAATAGGTATTTTATTCACATTAAAATTGAATTTGATACAATTTTCATGTCCTGAATTATAATCTTTTCATTTTTCATCCATGCAAAATTTGAATACTGTGACATTCTCTTACCAGTCATTCCTGAAATCATGGACAATGAGAACTGAACCTTATATATACCATGATTTTCCCTGTACATACATATCTATGATTAAATTTAATTATAAATTAGCCACAGTAAGAGATTAATGGTAACTAATAAGAACAATTATAATAATATACTGTAATAAAACTGCTGCCTGTGACCTATGAAGCCATTATCGAGTAAAACACGGGTTACTTGAACACAAGCACTGTGATACCATGAATGCGCTTGATACCCTAGACACCAATCAACTGACGGGAGGAGGGTGTATATGCTGTGGACACACTGGACAGAGGGATAATTCACATTCTGTGTGCAAAGGAGCGGATGGCCTGAGATTTCATAATACTAATGAGAAATGAATGCAATTTGAAATGAATTTTTTATTTATCCAATTTTCTATTTAATATGTTTGGACAGAGATTGACTACAAGTAACTGAAACCATGGAAAGGTACCAATACTATACCTTTGCTTGCATGGCCTATACAAATAGAAAACAGGTCTGTGGGCTGCCACAAAGTCTGTCATCTTCTGGTTTAGACAAATAGATCAAGATTATGTAAAAATTATAACATTAGGAGAAGCTGATGAAAGATCTGAGAATTCTCTGTAGTGTCTTGGCCACTTTCCTGTAAATCTAAGACTATTCCAAAACAAAAATTTATTTAAAAAGTATTTAAATGGAAATCCTTTTATTTCTTCTTACTTATCCACAGTGGCAGTTAATTGTGATTAATTTCTGTTTGAAAATAGTAAATGGAGGGGCTGGGATCTAGCTCAGTGGTTCTGGCATCTGCTTGGCAAGTACAAGGTCCTGAGCTTGATCCTCAGTAGCCACACAACACAATGCCAGGCATAGTGGCTCATGCATGTAATCCTAGCACAGGTAAGAGGATTGCTGTGAGTTCGAGGCTTGCCTGGGCTACCTAGTGAGTTCAGGGCCAGTCTGGACTACAAAATGAGACCCCGTCTCAAAATACTAAAAAAAAAGATAGTAAATGAAAATTCCAGAAATAAGCAATTCATAAGTTTTAATTAATTGATTTTTGGTTATTTGAGGCATTTCCACTAGGTAGTTCAAGTGGCCTTGAACTCCCTGTGAAACCTCTGCCTTTACCTGCCAAATGCTGGGGATTACACATATGCTGCTCTGTGCCTCATGCCTGTCTGGGAAATCATTTTAGACAGGAAAAGGGAGTTGTAGGGAGGCAAGCAAGTCAGAGTATGGAGAAAGAGAGAGAGAGAGAGAGAGAGAGAGAGAGTATTAGAGACAGGAAAGCATGTTTTCTCTTAGTATTTGTTGACATATGGTATTAAGACCTCTCAAAAAGACTCTTGCTCCACTACTGGATTAGTAATGAAGCCATGAACATCATACAGCCTAGAAAGAAAAATAGCATTCTAATAACAGAACTCTTCAACCCTGCAGGTTGGCTGGAAGAACATCTTTAGTTCTTAGTGAACCAAGATGGGAAAAGCCAGCATAAGGAATTAAACTCATTTTGGTCCAAGAGCAAACTAGAAAATTTTTGGCCAGTGTGTTTGAACCACATACCCACATGTGTGCACACAGTCCTTTCCTTCCTAGTCCAGCTAACATCTAAACCACAGAGAGAATGTGTGAGGTTTTGCTTTACAGACTGGGTCTGTATTCCTTTTCTGATTTTACTAATGTGTAAATGCAGACTTTCCTTTATATTTGCCTAAAGTAATATATTTCAGAGCAATATCAATTTTGAGAATGGATGAAGATTAAGTTTGAAGGCTCTACTGTACAACATGGTGACTGTAGTTAGTAGGATTATGCACTTTAAAATGCGTTGAGAATAGATTTCATGTTAAGTGTTCTTACAGCAAAACAAGGTAATTTTGAAAGGTGATGAATTTGTTAGCACCTTAGTTGTAGTGATGTATCATGGAATATGGTACATGAAATACTTCCAAACTCATCAAGATGTGCACCGTCAGGGTGCAGGCTTTTCTGTATATAAGTTATACTTCAGAGGTAAAAAAAGAAAAGAAAGAAAGTAGAAGAAGGCATTTAACACAAAGCACACCGTCTTTCCCTTCACTAGGTCGGGACCAGGGGTGAGATGAAGATGAAAGTGAGGAGCTGGGAGCACAATAAGGCCAAATTCTCAAGTGTGGGTTGATGGACATCATTATCAGCATCACTAGAGATCACAGAGAGAGAGATGCTGGTTGGACTTATCTGTGGAATCTAAAAAGTTGAGTTTAGAGAAACAATATTAATTGCTAGGAGATTGGAGGTGGGGAAATGAGATTGTTGATCAAATGGTACAAACTTTCAGTTGTAAGATGAATATGTCCTAGAGACCTAATGCATCACATTGTAACTCTAGTTAATAATAAAATATGCTAGAAATTTTCCAAGAGAATAGATTTTAAATGCTATCATTGCACACAAAGAAGTGACTATGTGAGAGGATGAGTATGTTAACTAGCTTGATGGGGAAATCATCTCACAAGGTATACCTAAAACTAAGTACCACAGTTGTAGACCTGTATACAATGTATACAATTTTGAAATTGTCGATTATATCTTAATAAAGCTTAAAAAAAAAACCCAGAATTGTGAGGAAGGCTTTATTTACAAATGTGATCTCCTGGGCCCACCTTACAATTATGGAATCAAAATCCACACAGGGCAAAGGAATCTGTATTCTTGCCAGTTCTTCTAGTGAATATGATGTTCATTAAACCTTGTTGCTGTTGTTTCTAGTCTTTTGCAATCCACTGAAATGTGAATGAATATGGAACTGTCTTAAGTGGAGTGATGTTACGAACTGAATATTGTAGAAGAACAGAAGCAGGGTGGGTGGTAGGCTCAAAAGGACCTTCTCCAGATGACACTTGAGGTTCATCTTAGGGGAAAAGAAGACAAGAGTGAGGAAAAGATTGAGGAACGACGTATTTTTTCACTTACATACAATAAAGGGAATGAGTAACAGGAAAGTAAAGAATAACAAACTACACTTCTGAAGTGGGAGCGTAAAGAATAAGGTGAACTAGAGCCCTGATGGTGGACATTGAAACCCTATGAGAAACAGCAGGAAAACTTACCAGAGCAAAGGACCTTATTTTATGTCACTCTGCAAAGTCATAGGGTGGAGTCCCCTTTTCATATAAAAGTATATGGCGTTTTGTAATTGTGTGCTTTTCTCTTCACATTCCAGTATATTCTTTGCAACCTAGGAACTTGGAATAAGGATGTCAAAGGATAATACCAAGTAAGGGCTTATCAGGTTAACAGGACCACCATGTTTCTAGACATAGACATCCTGGAATTCTCTACGTTTTATTAGAATGGATGCAAGCTCTGTGGTCTGTAACCAAGTGAAGATGTAGATTATCTTTCAGTGCTTTTAAAAGAAGACGGCAATGCTTATGTTTTGGGGGGATGTTTATGAGATAGCCATGAAAAAGGCTGTGGCCTGCTCTGTCTCTTAATCTCTATTCCTAGTTGAGCTCATCATTTGATCCTTACCAGAATTTCTGTCCTCTTCTAAGGTTACTTTTTCTCAGTTCAGCAGGTGGCTTTGCCACCCAAGACTTGGATTTTTCTGGAAACTGAGATGATTAGGTGGTCAGCCTTGTCTTCTTTCCTGTGGTTTCATGTTTCCTTCTAGGTTCATCTGATTTTTTTGACTATTCTATTTTAGGAATGAAACAATTTGCTTGGTCAAGTGCATGAGTTGAGTAGCTAGGGCAGCTAATCTAGGGAAAAAGTTACACAGTACTCAAACCTCCCCAACAGCTGCAGAGACCCTTATCTGGGTTGTTTTTCTTCACCAACCAGAGAAACCTAATTCATCAAAACAGTTGAAGTCACTTGAAAAGTTAGCACTTACCATTTGGCTCCTGGAGGAGAACATTTGTTTTGTGCTAAAAGTGACCCTCTGTGTCTTTCAGTAGGAAGCTTTGGATTTAGATGAAAGCAGAATGGTGATCAGTTGTACAAACAGAGAGGGGATGCTGAGGAGGGCTAGTAGGGGAGCAGATAAATGCATGCTGACTCCATCTTTCCTCAGCCACATACAGCTCGTTTCCACTGAGGAGTACCCCCGCCACACACACACAAAAAATCACCAGAACTCTAGTTGAGAGTGCTTTATCTTTGGCACTGCTCACATTTTGGGCAAGATAATATTTTGCTGTGGAGGGCTGTTCTATACCTTGTAGGATGATTAACAATGTCTCTGGGCTCCATCTACCACTGGACATCAGTAGTGAACACCTCCTTCCACAGTTCAGTTATGGCAATCAAAATGTTCCCAGACATTGCTAAGTGTGCTGGGGGAGGGGTTAAAATCAACCGATGTTGAGAATCATTGTTGTAGTAGAATCACTCACCATGTTAATAAATCAAGCAGTATCCAAAGTGTTTATGGTAGCGATGGGAGGTCGAGATGTTACAGTGGCGGCATATTTGTGGTTGGTAACTTTCATAAGCAGATCAGGCTTAAGTGGACACGGAGCATAGTTTTCCTCCAAGAATGTGACAGTCACAGCTGCAAGTTGACAGTGGAAAGAAGTAAATCCTTTTGGAAAGGATATCTTGTGAGTATTATATGTAACATTCATCAGTTTTCAGAAGTGACTTTAAAGGCTTTTTTTCTCCTGAGGCTTTGTGTGTTTGCTGTCCTCAGGCGTAGAATTGCAATTCTTCACAGTTCACTGGAGTTGCCGGAGAAAACCCTTTTTTGTGGAGCTGGTAGGTCTCCTGGACTGTACGTTGCTATCCGTAAAACAGAAATGTACCTGAACTCTAAACTGTGGTACTTGATTTTGGCTAGAATTAGCGAATGCTCCATACTTCAAGTGCTATCAGTCTTAGGGTGCAAATTAAGTTATAGGTGGGTACATCCTCCAGGAGGAAGTTCCCATGGTTCAGCCCCCTAGGGTGGGTCCCTGTGCGGACTTTGGAGGAAACCCATGTTGCCTTCTCCAAACTGTGTTAAGCCTCTCCATTGCTCTTATCAGGCTTGCCCTGCCCTTTAGTACAATAGGCACCAACAATGTAAAAGCAATGGTGAGCTTTAGACCAAAAATATCACAAAGGAAGGAAATTTTGAATTACTGCTTTCACTTGGGCTTTCATTCAATGGGTCCTAGTGTTATCAAAAGATCAAGGAATCAAGTTATATATCCCACAGCATATAATTACCTATAAATATGCCATTTTAGGCTTAGATTCTTAAGATATTTCCATCCTTGAACTCGGGTTAAAAATAAAATCCAGAGTTGTAGCCAGATGTCTTGAAATTCTTTGAAATAAATTGAGTGTAGTTGTAATTAAACATAATAGAACAAAGTTTGATTGTTGTTAAAATATCCTTGGTCTTTAATCCAATTTAGTTTGGTCTAGACTTTTAAAGCCACGCTTAGATCTCCTGACCTCTGCTTTAATATCGTCATCATAGCTGGACATGTATAGGCATATTGACATCAACATGTAGGAATCAGGTTACTTTCATCTTCTAAGTGCTGACATTAGTTATGTCTCTTTTAAAGCAGCAGTTTAAGTTTCCAGCTTTTGGTGTGAATCAGTTGTTAACTTGGTAACTGTAGTTCTACTTCATCCCCATGAGTGTAACTTAACACTGTTGGGTTTACCTTGGCATGTGAACTAGTCATAATAACATTAAACATCAAAATCTCTAGGATGAAAATCTAAGGTTTGGGTTTCCCTAACCCCTTGTAGAGCTGTAACTTAGCTGGAAAGTTACATTTCTATTGAAAATTCTATAACACTTGGAGGTATTGCGGTAAATGAGTGTGAAAATGTGGAGCACATCTCATCCTGGCCCTTCTTATTAAGGATATAACATTCTTGAGTGAAACTAATGTCTCAGAGTAATTTGGTTATTAAGGCAATAATAGCATATCTTGTCCTGGTGATAAAGTTATTTTTGTTAACAGTTTTCTCCATCACATTAATAGCCACATTAAGAAAGGTACGTAGTGAATTTTCTCTGAACAGACTGCCTGTTCCACATTGTTCTCTTCTACTTAATTCTACTATTATGTCAAAAGATGAATGACAAAGTCCTAACGTTGGAGCAGTAGCCAAAGATTTCATGAAATATTTGGTAAACTAGAGGCTTCACAACTCAAACCTAGAATATATTCTAAGTGTTATTCTGTAAGTGAAAAAATAATAGATAGCCTAAAATATTTTTTGTTATGTTTGTGATTTCAAAAATTTCAGCAAGGGATATTATTCTGTTTTGGGTGGGTTTTGTTTTGTTTTGTTTTTTTAAGACAGAGTTTTGCTTTGTAGTTCAAGCTGGTCCTAAACTTAGCCTTGAACTCAGCAATCCTCCTGTCTCTGCCTCCCGAGTGCTGGGATTATAGGCATGAGCCACCATGCCTGGCACTGCAGTATGTGGTACTGATTGCTGGTGGGTGTGCCTCCATGCCTGGCATAATGCAGTTACCGGGGATTGAACCTGGGACCTTGCACTTGCAAGGCAGGTGCCGGAACCACTGAGCTAAATCCCCAGCCTTGTTATTTATTTATTTATTTATTTATTTATTTATTTTGAGGCAGGGTCTCACTTTGTAGTTCAGGCTGGCCCTGAACTCACCACGTAGCCCAGATAGCGCCAAACTCACAGTAGTGCTCTTGCCTCTGCCTATTGAGTACTGGGATTATAGGCGTGAGCCACCATGCCTGACATGGTGCTATGTGGTACTGGGGATTGAACTCAGGACCTTGTACTTGCAAGGCAGATGCCAGAACCACTGAGCTAAATTCTGGGCCCCAATATTATTCTGTATTTTAAGATTTTTATCATAAGAAGGCTAATGTACCAGCTTTGCAGCTGTTTCAAACTATCAGGCATAGAAGTCTAGTATAAATTTTTGACTCAATGAAGATATTTTAAAAACTTGATTTTATTGCTTAAAAAAGTGAATAAAGGCATTTCCCCTCCTAATGTTCATTTAACAAAGAAAGAACCAAGTCATTCTAGGCTTTCTGCTTAGGGTATTCCTAGGGCGAGGAGAGTATATTATGTTTTCATTTAGGCATATCAGGTGGACCAAGTTGAAACAAAGGAAAAAGTTCATAATATATTCAGCAGACTTGCTTTTTTAGGATAAATGATGCTTGGAATATATTTCAATACATTTCTGGCATTTCTAATTTGATTGAATATGCTTGAAAAAGGTCACATCTATGCAAAGCAGCCTTGTATTATAAAGCTATAGGAAAATGAGCACAGCTACTTGCTTCAAACTTTAATGTCCTTATGCATTTATTTTTTTTTTCTTTTTTTGTTTTTTTTGTTTTTTTTGTTTTTGAGACAGGGTCTCGCTTTGTGGTTCAGGCTGGCCCTGAGCTCAGCCTCAAACTCACATCACAATCCTCCTGCCTCTGCCTCCCGAGTGCTGGGATTACAGGCGTGAGCCACCACACCCGGCTCCTTATGCATTTATTATTGCCCAAATTAAAAAAAAAAGAACAAAAGGAAAAAATACAGAAGGAAGCAAAATCCATGTTAATAGCCAATTAGTTAATAATTCCAGTTTGATGTATAGTTTAATAATATAAATAACTTGTCCCAGTGGTATGGGCAGTAAATGGCATAAGAATACCCTACTAATACAATAATAGCTACTTAATAAACACTTATTTTGAGTAAAAGTGAGGATTCATAAAGGATAAATTGTGATCAAGAATTACAAGATTTAGGGCTGAAGATGCAGCTCAGTGCTAGTGCTTGTCTATATGCTGGAGGCTCTGGGTTCCAACCCCATCACTGAAAAAAAAAATTCTGAGACGAGTCTGGACTGTGGTTTTGGGAAGTTTTTTCCAAGGAGGTAGAAATTCAGGCTGGCTGTGAACTGGGCATTTCCTAAGTGGAGAAGGCAGGGGAATAGATGCTACAACTACCCCTAGATTCCCACAGATGAGCTCTTTTAAGAGGTTGTGTTGAGAAGAGGGAGAAAGTGGTCAATACGAGGGGATAGCAGTTCAGCCACAGAAATGAGCCCAGACTTGCCCCATCCACTGCTGTGTTAGTTGGACCCCAGATTCTCTCTTAAAGGGAACCTTGGTCAGGTCTTCAGGGAGCTTGTTGAGTTCTCTAGGCTTGTGTTCTGTTTCTTTTTTTTCTATCTTCTAATTCTCACAAATGTTTCTAACTTCTGTCCCAGCTGGTCTGAGAGGTTAGGACACAAAACACCTGCCTGGGAGGCCGGGGATTAGCTCAGTGGTTCCAGCGCCTGTCTTGCAAGTGCAAGGGCCTGGACTGGATTTCCCGGTAACCACATATAATACTGGGTGTGGAGATTCACACCCAGCAGCAATCAGTACCACATACCACAGTGCCGGGCATGGTGGCTCACGCCTGTAATCCCAGCACTCGGGAGGCAGAGGCAGGAGGATTGCTGTGATGTGAGTTTGAGGCTGAGCTCAGGGCCAGCCTGAACCACAAAGCGAGACCCTGTCTCAAAACAAACAAACAAACAAACAAACAAACAAACAACAAACCAAAAAAAAAAACCCCTAAAATAAAACACCTGCCTGGCTGTCGTCCTTCCCGGGGTGAGCTCAAACTCACTGCTGCTCAGAACTGAGTAATAACAGTGGAGAAAGCAGCTTATAGGGGATGTTCTGGATATGTGTGTGTATATATATATATATAATTGAATTTATTGGCATATTTTACATACATATTATGATCATACTTAATGTTAAATATTTGTACTTGTACACAACACATCTTGATTCTCATTTTTTACCTTCCTCTACCTACCCTATCACCCTCACCACCTATATACAAAAGCTTTGTGTCCTTTTTTTTGTTGTTTTTTAGAATTTTTTTGAGACAGGATCTCGCTTTGTAGTTCAGGCTGGCCCTGAGCTCAGCCTCAGACTCATCACAGCAATCCTCCTGCCTCTGCCTCCTGAGTGCTGGGATTACAGGTGTGAGCCACCACACCCGGCACTGTGGTATGTGGTACTGGTTGCTGCTGGGGTGAGTCTCCATGCCCAGTATTGTATGTGGTTACTGGGGATTGAACCCGGGTCCTTATGCTTGCAAGACAGGCGCCGTAACCACTGAGCTAAATCCCTGGCCCTGTCCGTTTGTTTTTTACTATCAAATTTTTTCTTTTCCTTCTTTATTTTCCCAACTTCCTTTATTTTTCCCCTTTACAATTGGGTATATATGCACACACAAACTTATGTTTTATTTATGTTATTTTACACTTATTTTATATAACAGTCTGTGTATATTCACAGAATTTACCCTTAACAGTACTAACCCTAATTTTAAGGGGTGTTTTCATGGGAGGGGAACCACTGGTTAAACCTAAGGCCTTGCACAAGATACACAAGTATTGTGTCACTAAGCCACAATCCCAGCTCCCCAATTCCATATCCCAGTAACTCAGGTGCATTCTGGTATTATTTAGTCTAACATTTTTGCTATTTCATTTTTATTTTTTATTTATCAAGAAATTTTATGTGATGTACATAAATTTACTTATTTATACATCATAATAGAGCAGGTCCTTTAAAGCAGGGGCATGGATTTCTCTACTGAAAAGCCATTACTTAAACTCATTGCGACTCTTCTAACATGATGCTACTATTTTTTCATATTGCATTATGATTTATTATCTCTTCCACAGAAATGTCAATTCCAAGACATCAGGGAATTTGGTATCTGATCTCCAATGTTTAAACATGGAAGTAGCATTATTGCAATATTGTTCTGTTGTCCAGTGTTTGCCTTTTCCACACATTCCTGTATTACATGATTTGCAGAGGGATCAAATATCTGCAGTATTCCTTAATACATGCTTGGTACCATTTACTTTCTTATCTTTTCTATTTTTTTTTTTTTTTTTGAGACAGGGTCTTGCTTTGTAGTTCAAGCTGGCCATGAGCTCACTATGTAGCCCAAGTGAGCCTTGAACTCTTGGCAATCCTCCTGTCTCTGCCTCCCAAGTGCTGGGCTTACAGACATGAGCCACCATGTCCAGCACTGTGGTGTATGGGACTAATTGCTGGTGGGCATGAGTCATCACATCCAGCACTGTGGTATGTGGTTACTGGAGATCAAACTAGGGCCCTTGTGCTTGCAAGGCAGGTACTGGAATCACTGAGCTAGATCCCTGTCCCTGCTACCATTTAATTTTAAGGATAACTCCTTGTCCATAAGATTATTCAGCTTGGGAATGAGAGCTCTGCTCTTGGTATTTCATTTTCAAAGTGCTTATTATGATTCAAGAATTGATTTTTATTCCCGTGACAGATCTATCCATAGACTGGAAAATTTGGTCCTAGTGAAAGTTCCTAAATACAAGTGTGCATTGGAATTAGCTGGGAAGCTTTTTGAAATGCTAGATCCCTGAAGCTCCTTTCCTAAATGATTCTGATTTATTGCATCTTGGGAAAAGCCTAGGAGCCTATATTTTGAAAAAATTAAACATACCAATTTATAGTGATGCTCTATAGATCACATGTTGAGAAACATATCATTTTTTTTTTTTGTAAATCTATCCCTAAGCCCATTACATTGACAAATGCCTATTATCCTAACACTCTGGGGAGGCTGAGGCAGGAGGATTGCAAGTTCAAGTTCAGTTTAGATAACTTAGTAACTAAAAACTTTGTCTCAAAATAAAAAAAAGTCTTGAATTCAATCCTCAGTACTACTAAAGGGGGTGGGAAATCCATTCCCAAATTAAGCCAGACAAGACAGGAAAAAATTCTCTTGCTTTGGAAACTCTCATTTTCATTATTCCCAGTGACTCTGACCCCTTCCCTCCTTCACCCCAGTAATATACCTGTCTGCTTATCTTACTGGATGATAAGCAAAGAATATTTTTGAAAATATTTATATTATTCATTAAAGAGCACAGTATTATTTTGTTTGAAGACATCAAAGGAAATTATTAAATTTAACCTGAGAAACTCATTTGTTTTTATGTTACTTATGCAGTGATTCATGGTTTGCATTGTGTTCCTCACAGCATGAATTTTATAATACAACCTTACTCTATTTTATTCTCTAAGCATAATTATTTCTTT
>PVIR01034672.1:0-16979 GCA_004026965.1 Petromus typicus | reverse complement strand
GACAAGAACTTGCTATGTAGTTCAGTCTGACCATGAACTCACTATGTAGCCCAGGTTGACCTCAAATTTGAGACAGTCCTCCTGCCTCAGTCTCTGAAATGCTGGAATTCTAGGCTTATTCCACCATATCTAGCTTTATATTGTAGTATGTTAAGGGCTACCGATCGCTCAAGTTTTTAAGGATGCTTATTCATTAATTGTAGACCACCAAGAGATTTTAATTGCACCCTCCAGGCTCTACATTTTAAATTACAAAATGTTTTCAGGCTCTGTCTCAGTGGGGTTAAGTATCATGTTCTAGGGAAAATAAGCTATTGTGACAACGTGGTAAATGCAATGGGTTTGTTTATTCTTGGAAAAGTGACAGTACATATACCTAAATGTAGCACATGGCCTTAGTGAAAACACTTCCTTTTTTAACCATTCATCATCAGAGGTAATAGATTTCGTATCCCTGTTCCTTTTTTAAGTGATAGATGCATTGCCATTAGTCAGTCAGTTTTAGGATGGCTCAGATACCTCTGGGGTATGCTTCAGATGATTCATGGCTTAAATTACTACATATGATTACTCTTATGGTTGCTTTTCTTTTCACAGCAAAGGTACACTCACTCACCCCTGAAATACTTAACCTGTCTTACTGCCTCCTGCCCTGCCTCATTTACAGAAGACAACTTCTAGAAGCCGCATCTCCTGTTGCTTATACCACAGCATTTTCATTAAATTCTTAAGATACTTGAAGTGCTTTAATCTTCCCCAGTGTATCAAAAATAATATGCACAGTAGAATCTTATATTGCCTAGATTTTTATGTTGAGGGTTTATTACAAATAAAATTTGGCTTTGTAATCATATTCAGAGTTCTGTTTGAGTAAGCCCTCAAACTGTAAAAATTGGCAAGGGCTTAGAGTTAGATGATGAAATATTTTGTGTTAATTGTAGAAAACTGAGTTTCATACTCTCCTTGTCTCCAGAAATGTAGCCCAGGTTGACCTCAAATTTGAGACAGTCCTCCTGCCTCAGTCTCTGAGATGCTGGAATTCTAGGCTTATTCCACCATATCTAGCTTTATATTGTAGTATGTTAAGGGCTTAGAAAATACATTTTTAAAGTATTGGTGTGTCTTTCCCACCAATGGGAGAGAGTATATGGAGGGACTGTGCAGTGGTAGGATCATGCATATGTGAAATGCCTAGAGTGGAAGTGGGAGTCAGCAGTGGACCACATTGGGAGCAGGGAGACCGCAGTTCAAGTATCCAATAAGGGTCAACTTCTGCTGCTTACTGGATTTAATAGATATATTATATTCAGGCTTTTCTTTGGCAGCTCACATAAAGAAATGTCTGTTTACTTCTTTCTCTAATAATAGTCAAAAAGCTGAAACTGTTAGGAAAGAAGGTAAAAATCTCAGGTTGGTTTTTTTTTTTTTCCTTCCCCACAGCATCCAGAGAACTGTATATTTCACTTAGACTAGAATACATCCAGCTTGGCAAAAATGTTCTTATGTACTTGTTAACTTTTTGTTGAATTCTTATTGAATGTTTTATTGATATTCATTAATTCAGCATTTGAGTGCCTACTATGAGCCAGACACTGAGAATAATAGCATCAAAGACCAATTGGCACAAATGTGTACGTTAGTGGAGATAGCTGAACAAGGAATGTACACGTTTCAGATGCTGAGGAATATATGCAGGGAGTTAGAGAATGGTTTGGTCAGGGGGCTGTTTAATATTAGGCCTCCCAGGGGAACCTCACTGAGGAAGTGCCCTTGTGGAGACTTGGGAGGAGGGAAGGAGGACCAAAGTGCCACAGCCCCCAGATACCGGATGGTTCCTACTGTGTCCATTCTGGCTATATCAGCAGGCCAGGGAGAAAGCAGGAAGACATAAGGCCAGAGAGGCACTAAACTGCCAGAATTTATATACCCCTGTAGTTCATGGTGAGCATGGGCTTATCTTACTAAGATAAGATAAACCTTTTAGGTTTTGAACTTTTAAAAAGTCACAGTTTGGCATCCATTTTAGAAAGGTCACCATGGCTGGTACAGGCTGTGGAGGAGCAAGAGTTAAGAGCAATTGCCTTGTAAGTTGTTCTTGGTCATTAATTAAGCGGAGAGTTTAGATTGTTTGCCCTAGTGAGTTAGTAGTAGATTTAGTGAAAACTGATGGCAGTTACTTTGTGAAAGTGGAGTTGGGCATATGTGAATAGGATAGAGATAGAATGACTAAGTTTAGCTGAACAAGAGGGAAAGTGGCATTTCCTGAGCTGGAGATGGATGGCTCAGAAGGAACATGCTTGAAAATACACACCAGGAATTTGATTTTATATACATTTGAATGATCAGCTGGCTGGAATTCTTATTTGTGAGGTCCCCCCCATGGGTAAAATATTCTTTTTAACTCATTAATATTTGCAGTGTGAACTACAAGAGTCAAGTGAGAATCACATCCTGTATTAACTGTAAAGGTGTACATACATTGTGTTATTTTTAATAGTAATTTGCTAGAACTAATTTATTTTTTTAGAGTAAAACATTGGAAAGATCTCCTGGCTTGCTTTGAAGAAACGGTTTAAGTAGAACTTTCTTAGGAGTCACAACATCTGGCACATAGTAACTGCTCAGCAGGCTTCCTCCTTACCTTAACTGATGAAGTGATAAACTCTCATTTTGTAGGAAAAAGTACAAATAGGTGAATATTATTGTATTCCATTACTCCTAAGATAAGACTGTGCTAGGAGTGGCCAACTCTATCTCTTTGGTTTTGTTCTACTTGTCTGCGCTTTGAATTTTCCTCTCTTTCTGTACCTTGCCATGAGATTCCATCCTGCATTGCACACTGGCCCAGCTTAACAAATATCCTAGTTTTTTTAGGCAGGTAGCCCAAGGCTCTTCGAAATTCACTGGGATATAATTGTTCCATGAGATGACAGCTGTGGCCACCACAAATAACCACACGTGGTTGGACTTTCCTGGACCATCCCATTCCCTTATATCTCTTCAGTAACTTGCTGAAGCTGTTGTTGACTCAAGCAGATGTTCTTTGGTGGTAACAAACTGTACCTCTGATTTTTCTCAGGCCAGATTCACAAGTAGAGTACCAGTGCTTTCTTTATACCTCTGGGAGAATGGAGAGTGAAATAATTGGAAAAATTGAGTTAGTGTAGTTTAATTTCACTTGGGGTTAATGTCTTTACCAAATATAACTAAAACAGAAAGAAATTAATTTTATTAGGCAGTGATTTATTGAGAATTTCACAAGCCGTACTTAAGACAGACCTATTTGGATTGTACTCTGGGCTTGTTTAGCCAAGGTCAGAACAATTTCCAAAACAAAACAGTCTCAAAAGTCCATGCTGTTAGGCACATCCTCAAAAGTCAACAGGTGTGGGACCAGGGATTTAGTTCAGTGGTTCTGGTGCCTGCGTTGCAAGTGCAAGGTTCTGGGTTCGATCCTCAGTAACTATATACAACGATGCCGGGCGTGGTGGTTCATGCCTGTAATCCCAGCACTTGGGAGGTAGAGACAGGAGGATTGCTGAGTCCAAGGCTGAGTTCAGGTCCAGCCTGAACTACAAAGTGAGACCCTGTCTCAAAAAACCTTTTAAAAAAAAAAAGTCAAAAGATGGCAGCTGCTTGTATCTTCTCTTAAGGACAATATTCTGTACAAAAAGAAAAGACTAGATACTTCAGGATGTAGTGCAGGTTACCCTCATATACAATGCTTGTTTCTAGAATTTTATAAGCATCATGTATTACTTGCTGTGTAGCAACTACAATTAGTAGTACTTAATCACGTGTATATTGATTTCTAATTACATTTTCCCCTATTGTGTGACATTTATGGGTTATTAAAAAATCACGTACTCCATTAATAAGTGAGCACTTTATGCCTGTATTATTTAATAGTTGAGAGTTGGTTGTACATCCTGGATATACAAGAGTGCATTTTCCTCTACGGATTTGGTGTGTTTGGGCACAGGGGACCATCAGACCAAATATTACTGCTCACAAGTCAGTGTGGGCAGAAAATTCAAGAGTTTTAGGTAAAATTATTGTGACCTATTAGTAATCCTTAAGGGTTGCAGTTTTATTCCACAGGCCTAGCATATATCGACTTTTTTTCCAGACATATCACTGCTTCAACCTTTTCCCCCTTGTGAATGTTTAATTGGTGATAATTATAAAGTAATCCTTTCGGTAGAGTAACTCATCTCTTTTTTAAATAATGACTTTTAGTTGTGTTAGTACTGAGGAATAAAATAACCAGAAAAGGGCAGCAGCAGGTCCAGTAGCCAGACTGAGGGACGTATACCCTTGATGATTGGGTGGGTTTGACAGTTTAATTGTTACTTTTGTTTTTTTTCTGTTACACATTGAGAGAAAAACTGAATGTGATTTTTTTTCCATAAAAATGCTAATACAAATGTCCAAGGCTTTTTCTATGTTAAATAGTTTTTTACATTTTTATGCATATAGGTTACAACCTGCCATATTCATTCATCCAGTGATGATGAAATTGAATTTAAAGAAACGGGTTTCTCACAGGATTCCTCTTTGCAGCAAGTGAGTCATGCCTAAAGCTTTGCTCTTTGTTTTTATTTTAAATGCTTAGTTTAGTTGCCATTTGTTGATCAGATTTGGAGTTAGATAATACATTAAAATGTTATTTGGGGTTACTTATTAGTTAGGTAAAAGCATTTAAAATAGGAGTGGTTGGGTACAGGAAAGGTAGGTTTATACTGATATATTCCCAGAAAATGTTTCATACCTGATAATAGTGATTAGTCAAGTAAATTTTCAGGGGAGTTGGAGTAGTTGGCAGATCATCTGACACATACGTATTATATAGATCTTTATAATAGTTGAGTTGTTTAAATAGATTGGTGTAGTAGAAATATGTGGGTAAGAATAATAGGAGTAAGACTTTTAAAATGTTAAGAGTAAACTTTTACCAATATCCCTGAACCAAATGACTTACTAAAATAATCCTTTCCTTGTTAAAGCTATATTTCTAATGTCTTATAAATTCTATTTCAGTGACATATATATGTAGTTTTAGTTGAATTCATTATCACTCCTACTCCTCTGTCCCAAATTCATCTCCATTTATCAAGTGCTTTTAGTCTTTGTTGGGAGAATAACCGATCTAGTAAGTGTACTGATACATCATCCATTAAATTTTAGTTTTCTGCTAAGTATCACGTTTGGGAGCTAAAAATAGAAGACCTATACCAAGTGATCTGCCCTTTATGTGGAAGTTTCTTTACCACGGCCAGAGGGCCTTGGCATGTAAATTGCTTTGGTGTGGAAGTGAAATGAAGGCCACAGCTTTCCACTGCACACTGAATACTTTATGGCTTTTTTCTATTTTTAAGCCTTGTCATTTACTGCTACCAGGACAGAGTTCCTGGTACTTATGCTGACCTGATCTTTTGACTTCCAAGTTGTATATCTGTTCACCTGGAGTTAAGTAATTGCTTGGTTTTGATAGGTAGTTTAGCATTTACCTTTTCTGTAGGTCTGAAGTAGCATTTCCGTTTGGCTGGCCTTGACTCCTGACATTGCCATTCTTGGGCAGCTTACTCTTGAGAGTTGTGCAGTTAGGGAGCAGCCAACCCATATGTAGTGCTTGTGAGTATCAGTGCTTTCTTAAAGATGAGACACTTTCTTGTTTTTTGGTAGAACTTGCTTCCCAAGTGGCCCAAGTGGTCTACCTGGTATATTGTGAGCTCTTGTGCCTTTCTTCTTTCTAAAACTCTCTAGTATTATAGGAAGCGTCTCTCCACTGAAGCACCTGTAGATGCTTAAATGAACAATTCACCTAAGAATAAACCCAAATACTACACATTTCTCTGTCCTAGAAATGAAGAGTAGCAGTATCAAATGTGAATTATCAAGTTGATTTGGTACCTATTGAAATTTAGCATTGAGAGAAAGAGAGACAGGCAGAAAACACCAGAAAATGTGGCAATAAGCTTGGATTTCCTGTTATGATTCTTTTTAATGGTGGTAGGGATTAACCTAGGACAGTGTGTAGGGTAGACATGTACTCTGTCAGGCCCAAAGTTCCAGCAAAATTCAGTCAATTTTAGGGCATCTAGAAAGTGGATCACCGTATTTCTCATACCAAGTTCAAGGGTCATACCTGTTCTGGGGCTTTTTCTTAAATTTGTTTTTAGCTTGCTGATAATACGTGAGAAACAATACAAGTCATAAAACTGACTTAGTATACAACCCTTATTAAGCTCCTAGTCTCATGAATTTCCTCCACTTCTTATAGACTTTCATTCAGAAGAAGGAAACATATTCTTTTTTGATCAACAAGCTTCCAGTAAACTTTTCTTGGCATATTTAAACTAACCGGAGATTTTGAAAGAAAGAAACATGATCCAAAGCCTTTTTTTAAGAGTTTCATCATACTCTGTTAAAACCTGAATATTAACTTACAGTTATTGTATTTCTCGTTCACATTTGAAGTTGGGCTTCCTGTTGACCAGTCCCTTGAGTATATAGAGCTCAGAGCCGGTCATTTAACACGGTAACCATGTCACACAGAGGGGGCTGTGTTTCGTGTGGGTAGTACTTTACCAAAGCTATACCCCTGTGCATTTTGTTCCAGACCCCTGGTCCTTTCTGGTTTCCTTACATGTAGCATGACTCTACACCCTTCTAATTCTGTTCCCAGAGATGTGGAGATTAGAGCTCTTTCCCTGCAGTGTCAAGAATTCAGGCCAGGGCTTCAGATGGGTGTTGGCAGTGATCTGACAACTCTACCACCACATCTCACACACAGGTATAGGATAAGCAGTCAGATCAGTTTAATTCACCAGTTTTTCCTATGGCCTGGCTGGTAAGATTATTAAAGAGATTTCCTCAGTAAAGTGGTTAGTTCACTTCTCATTGCCTTGAGCAGTCTCTGATGTTGACGAAGATGATAGTACTGGAAAATGTGCTTTATAAATAATTATATGGTCTGTAGTGCTTTCCAGATTTGGGAAAAATTAAAAGTACTTTAATGTAACTTTAAGTAAAATATAATGAATAGTCTTTACTTATGTGGGTTTGTAGTTTTAATAGTTTTATTAGTAGAAATTCAGTTTGAAATATGAAGTTGTGTACTAGTTTGTATATTCCTTGAAGCTATAATAGACCTCGAAATAATGAGGACTATACTTTCTATCATTTTTTCTTTTTTAATTACTGCATGAAGTTATTAGTGTCTGGCTATTATTAGATGGATAGAATGAATGCAGATACACGCGTGGGTACATGTGAGTGCCTATCTCTATTCTATGTGTGCACACGTGTACATGTGAATGCCTATATATGTGATTACATATACATACACATGTATATACATGGGATATACTTACTATTTATGAAGAATCAAAACCACTTTGAGAAACATTCTTCCCCTTTACAGTGACCCAAAAGAATAAAAACGTGATCATTAAGATACCCAAAAGTTGAAGAAAAAGCAAAAAAAAAGAATCAACTGAGCATTGACCTTTCCTTTGCATAACAGATTTCTAAGCTCAGAGCCTGTCTTGTGCAGCTTGCACAGCAGAATAGCTGCATGGTGGTTTAGTACTGCATCTTGAAAGTACCAAACATCCACATCAGACAGAAGACTACCATTTATAGGAGTTAATTTCTTTCTTTTTATTTAATGAATGTGAATACTGTCTATCATGTTTTTCATTCATATGCCCAAAACTCAATTTATAACCCAGAACTTGTCCTACTCCTGTTTTCAACCAAATCCCCATGACTCATCTTTGGTTTGCACTCTGCACCTTCCCAGTGGAGTACTACAGAATTGCTTCTGCAGATATATTGTGAATGACTGTCCAGCAGCAAGCTACCTGCTGTTACCTATATACTCATATAATGTCATCTCTGTGGACCAGAAGAGGGACAACATGGAGGTGTGAATGAACACAGGGCGGCGGGTGTGCACTGTCTTGCATGTGAGGAAAGTGAAATTGAGATTCTCTGTACATATCCAAACTAAATACAGCTTTTCTCAGATCTAAGCAAAAGATACCTTCCAAAGCCAAATATATAACTTTTGTTTTTTAATTACCTACAGTATGGATTATCCATGCCATAATTCCCTGCCACCAGAATGAGTCATTAGGAATTAGTGGTAAAGGTTTTTCTGCAGTGTGCATCTGCAGGATGAAATCTGTGGGCTCTGCTCAGATGTAAACCCAAGAAGTTGCTTTGACTCGGGGATCAGGGATGGGAGTTGTCTCCGTCCTGCTGAGTGGCTGCAGGAGACACTCTTAAGTGAAGATGAAACTCTTAAGTTTGGCTAACAGCTTCTCCTGCTGCCCTGGGAAAACAGCAGTGCTGACTGTGGGCGGCATACACATTGCTGTGTGGTCTTGTATTTAGTGTTGGGTTAGTATGATTAAGTGGTTATTACTTGTCTTCCTGTATTCTTACAGGAATATTCTTATCTTCCTGTATCTGATTAATCAATGTACTCCCTGATTTTACTTGTTCCTTGAGCTCACTTGTTCAAATTCAGACTGTCAGCATTTTCATGGAGTCCGTTACAACATTTCCCCATTTTTCAACTAAAGAAACCCAGGTGAACCTGGTGCTCACTAGATAATGATGGAAGGAAACGGCTGGCTTCTCCATGGGCCTTTTAGTGTACTAGGCTTTCTTGAGTGATTTCAAAGGGTTAAAACCTTCTGTTTTCTCCTTCAGGTAGGTAGTGTAGAAGTTACTTCTGGGCCAGGGATTTAGCTCAGTGGTTCTGGCGCCTGTTTTGAAAGCGCAAGGATCTGAGTTCGATTTCCCGGTTAACCACATACAACACTGGGTGTGGAGATTCACACTCAGCAGCAATCAGTACCACATACCCCAGTTCCGGGCGTGGTGGCTCATGCCTATAATCCCAGCACTTGGGAGGCAGAGGCAGGAGGATTGCTATGATGTGAGTTTGAGGCTGAGCTCAGGGCAGGCCAGCCTGGACTACAAAGCAAGACCCTATCTGAAAAAAAAGAAAAAAAAAAGAAATTACTCTGTCTTATACTCTTTAGCCTCCAACCTTTTCTTTCTTTTTTGTTTTCTGAACTCTTTTCAAATATTTTGTAGGATCATGACTACATGCTTATCGGTCATTTTTCCTCTTACATTGTTTGCTGGGGTGGATCGGGTGGAAGATGGGAAGGAGGGAGGTAGGGAGGAGTTGGTGCATGTTGGATCTTAGGATAAAGTTGGTTGTGTCTATAAGGTGACTGACATACCTCATAATTTCAGACTGCTATATGTCACTCAGTCACTTCTTCAAACAAAGTTTAACTCAAATCTGTCTCTAGACAATAGAAGACAGTGGCCATTTAATATTTTTAATAGTGATATGTACCTTAGAACAATTTGTGGACCAAATTTCAAGCATTACCTCCTTTTTTGGCAAAATGTGTCTGAAATTATTTGATTTTTTTTTTAGAAAAACACACCAACTTTTAAAGCCATATGGCTACATAAATAAGATGATTTCTGGAACACAAATGGGCAAATAGTGTGTAGAATGTCATTAGAATCATGATATCACTGTCACTGGTCCTGGGGTTGCCAGGCCTTTTCTGATTATCAGATGCAACAAATGACGTCCAATTTTATTGACCAGTTTGGCTTCAACGATGAGAAGTTTGCAGATCAAGATGACATTGGCAAGTAAGTATGTCTTCCTATTTCAGTAATTACCTCATATATCGCTGCTTTTTATGAGACCTTTTAAAACTCTGCTAGGTTCTCAGGCTTCTCTGGCATTATTGAGCTGGGAAGAATATTCCCTGTTTGTGGCCCTATAAATCCAGGTTTGAGGCTAACTAGTTAAGGACAGTTAAGCCTCAAAGTATCACCTCCAGGAAAAATGCTGTCATGGTTGACTTGACCTTTTTCACAGAGGTTGTTTTTATCATTTGTCCTTCTAGGAGCCCAAATCATCAGTCTATTCTTTTAGGTAATATTAAATAGTATTATCTGAAGTAATGCTGTGCATTATTTGATATGAGGTATGTTCATTTATAGAACCTGTGATAGGGTTTTATATTCCAATAGATGACCACATGGGCAGGAGCAGCTCTTCTTTGCATGTGTTTGGTCTTTTAGGAGACTTACTGGAAGGAATAATTGGGCTTTAGGGAGAGCCATATAGTGAGATCATAGTAACAGACAGGGCAGGAATTGTAGGTGTTTTACAGTATAGTGACTAGAGAATGTGTTCAGTGATTCACAGAAATGAACATCATTGGTCTAGCCACCTGATCTTGGGAGAGGAGAGATATATGTAAACATGGTATTTTTGAAATGAGTAATTCAACTTATTGAAAACAGGGCTGAAAAAAAATTGTGGCGGTTGGCATTCAAATACTGATGTTGTCTCTCACAGAAGATCACAGTTATCCGTGTGAATCCCTAATATCTGCTTTGGAGCCTTCACAGCAGTCAGTTCTAAATAGTTTGTTGAACCATAGCCAGTGGAGGCTGTTGTTTACTACAAATCACGGTTTATAGTATGTGAGAATTTAAAATATTTTTGCAGCACACAGTGCCATAAACATGCTGTACTGGTATAGTAGAATGGAGACTGCACTGTAAACAGCAAGAAGTAAAGTCTGTCAGCTGCCTTAAGATTAGTTTGTCTCAATCCAGAAAGAACAGGAACACTCGATGAGATTATGTCTCTACCCTGGGAACAGTCTGCTGAAGATTGGTTCCCCAGCCCTCACCAGAACATGCAACCTTCAGTTGATGTCTCAGCATTGACCTAGGTGGAGTCTGACAGTATTAATAGTCACGAAGTTATCTTCTCTATAAAACTTGCTGCTTGAAATAGTGATTGTTATTACTGAGAAGTATAAGATAGCCTTATCTGCTCAAAAACTTAATGTAATAGGCTATCAATTCTTTTTATTCCCTGTGATCTTTCTGGATTATTACATGTTAGTATAGCTTAAGATTTCAAGGTTGCGTGTGTGTGTGTGTGTGCGCGCGCGCGCATTAGTTTGACTATAACTGGAGAAAGCTTAGTGACTGACAATATTTTTGTACTTTTTATGGTTTGATTTGATTCTTCTTTGCAAGTAACTTCTTAGTCATATTGTGTGGTCAGTGGATCTGTAGTGTTGACTGAGTGTTATAAATCCTTCATAAGAAAGCGTTTAGAGGGCCAGGGAGTTAGCTCACTGGTTCCGGTGCCTGTCTTGCAAGCGCAAGGACCTGGGTTTGATCCCGGTAACCACATAACAATACTAGGCATGGAGACTCATCCCGCAGCAACCAGTACCACATACCACAGTGCCGGGCGTGGTGGCTCACGCCTGTAATCGCAGCACTCGGGAGGCAGAGGCAGGAGGATTGCTCTGATGTGAGTTGGAGGCTGAGCTCAGGGCCAGCCTGAACTACAAAGCGAGACCCTGTCTCAAAAAAAAAAAACAACAACAAAAAAAAACCTAAAAAAAAGAAAGCGTTTAGAGTTTTCAAAGGCTTATGTTTCAAAAGGCTTCCATCTCATTCCGTCCCTCCTGAATACATTTCATAATACGAAGGGAAGGGACATCATTTAATACAAGAAAGCTGTTTTGCTTTCTGTATATAGAGATTTTCATGATAATGTAAATATTTTTAATGAAAATTTTATGAGTATAATTTCTAGGAGCCTCTGGGTAATTAACAAGTCTTACACATATTTTGTTTACAGTGTTTCTTTTGATCGGGTATCAGACATCAACTTTACTCTCAATACAAATGAAAGTGTAAGTATAAATATTTTCTGTCACGAATAATGTGCCACATAAGAAGTAGAGAGTGGAAAGTGGAATTGGATCTTTGAGGGCCCAAGTATAGTTTTCCTTATTACTGGGAGCCAGCATCTTAGGTTGACAATCTTCTGTCACCCACTCCAAATTTCTGTCAGGGAACTGTGGACATGAGTTTGCAACCCTGGCTTACATAAGACTGAACTAACACCAGGGTCCCTGATGATGTCAACATAGACCTTTGGCTGTAAAGGGGAGGCTGGAGGTTGTTGCTCTTCTCTTCCCAGGATGAGACCCATCGTCTCTTACCATGCTGCTCTAGAAACACCAAGACAGTCACCATATTTGAATAGACACAGTCTTGAATATAATTTGTTTAGCACGAGAGACCACTCGTTTATTTGCTATTGTGATGTTAAAGAAACAACTGATTGGGGTCGTGGCAGCTTATTGCTGGTTAGCTGGATAGGTGAAATCAGATAGAGCACAGCTTTCTTTTCCTTATTGGCCAGATCTGAGATTGATGTCTAGGGCAGAGGAAGCTCTTGCGCTTTATGCTATTCACATTAGGTGATGTTAAGTTTTTGAGGAATGTATGGTCTAGGCTTCCTGCATGCTGGTTTTGAACTCACTCTTTTTAGGGAAACTTATTACAAACACAGATGCTAACATTAGATGCATACATTTTATTTTGGTATGATTTTTACTTTTTAAAAAAGCAATAGAAAAAATGCAGTTTACATTGGGGAAAAAAATAAAGAATTTACATTGGGAAGAAAATAGCTTGAATTTGTTTTGTTTTCCTCATTCTTCTTTTTTTTTAGGGAAATATTGCCTTGTTTGAAGCATGTTGTAAGGAAAGAATACAGCAGTTTGATGATGGTGGTTCTGATGAGGAGGATATCTGGGAAGAAAAGCACATTGCATTTACACCAGAATCCCAAAGAAGATCCAGGTGAAAAATAGTTCATTACACTCATAATTATACACAGCAGATGATTATCATGAGACATGTATTCCCACCAAACGTATGTTTAGTTCAGAGACCATGCTTTTGTCAAGGTCAGAGGAAGTGCCCTGATAAAATGATGGAAGTTGGTGTTGGTTTTCTGGTCTGTGGTACCATAGACATAGCAAACTGCTTAAACATGCTGTGGGTGTTCAGACATCATTGAGGGACACTGTGGCTCGGCATCTTATGTAGGAGGGAAAGATCCTCTTGTCATGTCATACTTTTTACCAGTGGCAGCAGTAGTCCACTATGTATTATTTCTGAAAGTTAATTTTACTTTAAATGACAGAGGTTCTTGTCAGTTCATATCATCTGGGTCAACTCTGTCTTTTATCACTTTAAATTTTTAAATTTTTATTTGTACATGTCTGTAGTACATCTTAATTCCTTTAACATGAGAACCTAAATAGATTCTCTTGTTATATGAATATTCATTATCAGAATCTTCATAGTTTAGAGAGAATGTTAAATAGCAGTAGATGAACTTTGATTTTTATTTCATTTTTTATTATAATATTTTCACATGGCATAAAATCCAAAGAGAATGAAATTGAGGTAAATGAAAAGTAAATCCCATCTCTTGAGCATCCTGTTCCTCTTTTCTGGCTAGTTTGTCTGAGTTGCCTATTCCCTTCAGGTATCTGCAGTTAGGTTAGTTAGGTGTTCTTAAGGACAATCTTGCTACAGGTTAATAAAGACTTGGCAATGGGTTAAAGAAGAAAAGGTGTATTTTTCTCACAGCCTACATCTAATAACAGTTTAACAAGGTTTTTAGATGAGCTTTGTTATTTATTTCCACCTTGTCACCTTGTACATGTTAATTTAACCCTGCATGTGGATACTGAGATAGCTCCTGGAGCCAGATAACCGGAGCCAGATATCCTCATGGTGACTTGTTAAAGACAAAGATTAGCCAGACTTGTTTGTCACCATTTACTGTGAGATTTGTTCTTGTACTAGTGCATGGACTCACTAAAGGGCCATTTCATGTTGCTGTTTCTCCTCTGGAGGGAAACTGGCCTTACATGTTCTGACAGGTGCATTATATTCTTCGAGAGCAGCATATATAGAGAGCATAGATAATTAGTCTGGAAGGAAAGACAGTGTCTTAGGGGAGATGGCACTTGATACCAAAAAAAAAAAAAAACACAAAATGGGCCAGAGGTTTCACTCAACGTTTCTGGTGCCTGCCTAGCAAGTGCAAGGTCCTGAGTTCAATCCTGGGTAACCACATACCACAGTGCTGGGTGTGGTGCCTCATGCCTGTAATCCCAACACTCAGGAGGCAGAGGCAGGAGAATTACTGAGTACAAGGCTTGCCTGGGCTACATAGTGAGTTCCGGGCCAACATGAACTACAAAGTCAGACCCTGTCTCAAAAAACTAAAAAAAAAAAAAAAAAAAAAACCCAGAGTGATAAGAAAGTAAAGAACCCAGAATGATAAGAAAGTAAAGTTTTTGTTTCTTTAACAGCTCTACTGAGATATAATTGGCATATAAAATGCACTTTTAAAAAATTACAGTGTGGTAAGTTTCAACATGTAGTTCATGAATCTGTCATCCTAATAAAGACCATGAACTAATTCTTCATCCCTAAAAGTTTTCTCATGCCCTTTTATAAAGCCTTGCCTTTCTGTCCTGTTTATTTTTTCTTCATTTAAATTAGTTTGTGATTTCTAGAGTTCCATAAGTGAAATTACACATTTTACACTTCTCTTATTCTACATAATTACTTTTGAGAACTGTAATGTTAATTGATGTAGTAATAGCTCATTCCTTTTTATTGTTGAGTGGTAGGTAGTCCATCAAATGGATGGAAGGAAGGAATGTAGAATGGCAAAATTTTTCTTTTTGGAAGGACAATGCCTAAGCATCTACATAGAAAAAATATTAGAGAACAGACAAAAAAATGTTAAAAGTCAAAAACTAAATCAACACTAATAAACTATCAACACTTAATTTTTTAAAAAATTAAAACATCTGGGCCGGGGAGTTAGCTCAGTGGTTCCGGCGCCTATCTTGCAAGCTCAAGGACCGGGTTCGATTCCCCGGTAACCACATAACAATACTGGGTGTGGAGACCCACACCCAGCAGCAACCAGTACCACGTACCACAGCGCTGGGCATGGTGGCTCACGCCTGTAATCCCAGCACTCGGGAGGCAGAGGCAGGAGGATTGCTGTGATGTGAGCTGGAGGCTGAGCTCAGGGCCAGCCTGAACCACAAAGCGAGACCCTGTCTCAAAAAACCATAAAAAAAAAAAACAAAAATTAAAACATCTGTTAAACTTATAGTAGATTTCAAAGAAAAAAGTCATATCATGATAAAGGTTTTTAAGAAATAGTTACCATATTCAGCTCATCAGGTGAACCTCACTAAATTCTAAAGAGTCTAAGCCATTTTCTAATGAAAATGGAATGGAATTAGAAATCAGTAGCAGATCTCTGGGAAATCTCTGAGTATTTAGATCTATCAGTAAGCATGTAACCAAATCCAGTGTCCATTTTTAATAAAAACTCAGCAAACTAGAAATGGAAGAGAATTTCTTCTGATTAAAGTGTATATAAAACTGCAGTTAGTATCATATTTAACAGTAAAAACTGTCAGTACCTTCTAAGATTAGGAACAAGACAAAGATGTCTTTTCATAAAGCTTTTCAGTATTTTACTGGATTTCTAGCTAGTGTAGTAAGCAATTAAAAAGAAGAAAAGACATCAAGAGTAAAAGTAAAACTATTCTCAGACAAGGCCATTGGTGTAAGGAATTTGCTGGCATATCCAAAAAGACTACTAGAGTAAGTTGGTACATTTAGCAATGTTGTACAGTATAAAATCAATATAGTTGTATTTTTGCCTATTGAAACTTATTATCATTTGAAATTACTGAATATTATTAACATTAGCATCAAAAAATGCTAAGTATATAAGGATGAATTATACAAAAGAGGTACAAGACCTGTATACTGAAGTCCATAAAGTAGGAAGTTTTAGCTTGCAGCATTGCATTTCCTAGAGAAACTGAAATTGTGATAAAAGTTTATGAGTTGGAAGACTTGACTTTGTTAAGATGCCATTTCTCCGACACTGATCTCTAGAGTTGGCACAGTCCGTAACAAAATCGTGGTCATTAGGAAATGTAGATTACCTCCCACAATGAGACCTGCTGTGTACCAGAGACATAGCTTTCTCGATGGTGGTCTCCAGTCAGAGCAGAGATGAGTGCGTTGTTGCTAGCTTCCTTGAGGTTTGGCAGTATATACCAGAAGACTTCCTGTGTCCTGACTGCACTACACTTGTATGTGATCCAGTGGAAGCACTGTATGATTTTATGTTTGAGGTGAACTTTAGGATTTTCTGAATTTAGTTGTGGCTGATAAGCAGTATCAAATATCTCGGCCCCTTTTTCATAGCTCGGGGAGTACAGACAGCGAAGAAAGTACAGATTCTGAGGAAGAAGATGGAGCAAAACAAGACTTGTTTGAATCTAGTAGTGCCAACACAGAAGACAAAATGGAGGTAGACCTTAATGAACGTAAGTTACCTTGGTTTTGCGCATTAGTTGTAATGTGTTAAAATTGAGAATTCTGAAAAATAGGCCAACTAGTAGTATCTAAGTGGCTCCTGAAGGAATAGTTGAGTTGAAACACATTGTAGTGTGAGTCCTTTGCAGATTTGAGTTTTTTGGACCAGGCTCAAGGAAAGAGTGAGTTAGGCTTTAGTGTTAAGTATGCACATCATTAGCATCAGTTGGCCTGAGGATATGCCCCACTGGGATAGTCCCCTCTGGGTCCAGATACCAGTGCTGTAGCAGAAAGGGCAAACAGATGCAAAAATGAGGAAGTAATTCTGCTTTCTGGACTCATGAATGGATCAAACTAGAGGAAATAAACACTAAAAGTTTTTAAATGGATTCTTCATAATTTACTTAAGAATTTATAACTGTAAAACTTGTTTAACTAAGAGCAAGCTTATGTTTTTCTATTTGAAAAAAAAAAACAATTGAATTCACTGATATTTAAAAAATGCTAACTTCTAAGTTTGGGAAAATGTTGACCTAAAAGAGCCATTGTGAGTTATTAGGAGGAGGGTTTCCTGAAGTCTGGCCTCCTGTTCCTAGGAAAGCCCTTATGTCCTCTATCTCTCTTGGATCTAGGAGTCATCCATGCAACCAGCCCCACCCTCCCCA
>PVIR01034671.1:0-17237 GCA_004026965.1 Petromus typicus | reverse complement strand
AGGTTTTTTGAGACAGGGTCTCGCTTTGTGGTTCAGGCTGGCCCTGAGCTCAGCCTCCAACTCACATCACAATCCTCCTGCCTCTGCCTCCCGAGTGCTGGGATGACAGGCGTGAGCCACCACGCCCGGCACTGTGGTATGTGGTACTGGTTGCTGCTGGCCAGTATTGTTATGTGGTTACCGGGGAATCGAACCCGGGTCCTTGCGCTTGCAAGACAGGCGCCAGAACCACTGAGCTAACTCCCCAGCCCTGTACAGATGAATTTTTTAAAAAAGATTACATACGCTGATTATAAAATTGGTGATCTGAAATGAATCGTTTATCAAAAACAATGAAACTTCATCCAGACATTCCCGCTGCAGAAATTAACATCCTGAGCAAATAGGACCACGCCAGCCTCATGCCCAGGCGCATAGTTAGGAGATACGGAACACTACAGACTTTCAGTTACTCAGAGTCAAGATTAAACCAAGTAAACAATATACCAGTTTTCAGAAGAACCATTACTTGGGCTCTCACTACCATCTTTCATAGAGAGCAGGGAGGTGCTAGAAGAGGCTATTCAGATAAAACTGTTCATGGGGAGTAAATTATCTATCTTCATTGCAAAGAGAAGGACTCAGAGTCGATCTTGGAAGGGCGAAGCTTCCAGAAGAGAGAAAGAAAAGGGAAAAAAATCGTGGTCGTGCAGTGAAGGCAAACAAGTGATAAGTGAAGCTCAGTATCCTATCACACACACACACACACACACACACACACACACTCACACACACTCACAATGTAGACTTCTAAAGAAAGTGTATATTGATACAATGGAAGACTGTAAACCTGTAGGCAGAATCCTGTAAACCACCTACTACCGATCCTGTCCACTAAAAGAAGCCGCAAGCAATGCTCATCTACACAAAGCTACAGGGAGAGGCAACGGGGAGTTAGAACTGAAAACTTTTTGCTCCAACATATGAAAAGATGTCCAGCATCATATGGTATCTGGGAACTGAAAATCAAAATGACAGTGAGATGCCACTCTACACATTTACTAGAACTGTTGTAATTCGGGACACTGATAACACTGGTGAGGATGGGCATTTGTCGCTAGTAAGAATGCAAACTGGGATAGCCAGCTCGGAAGTTTCTTACCAAACTAAACACACTCTCGGTAAGTGACCCATCAGCATATTCCTATATATTTACCCCAAAGTGCTAAAAACTTATGTCCGTGAAAATCCTACTCGTGGACTTTTCTAGCAGCTTTATCGATAGCGGCCGTCTTCTGAAAGTAGTCGGGATGTCTTTCAGAAGGCTCAGGGACAGTCCAGACCCCGCAAAACTACTCAGCCCTGAGAAGAAACAAACTATCAAGCCATGACAAGACGTGGGGAAACTTCAATGCATATTACTAAATAAAAGAAGCCAATTTATAAAGGCGACCGATGTGTTTTGTTCCCTGGCCTGCTCAAGTAATAACAGGACAGTCGTGCAAGAGTTGACGCCAGAAGAGATGGCCACGACCCTCTACTCTAGCTGCTGTCATAACCCGGACATTGTTAAGCTAATGACCTTCCATGTCTGCAAAGCAGCTCTTCTCTGCCGTGCACTTCTGCGGTTAGGCCAGATAGGAACCTGCATATAAGGCTTCGGGGACTGCACTGGCATAGAGAATGCTGCTTTGTTTCTACTGTTGCTGAGAAAACCCGGAATTTTCAATAGATTTTTCTCATAAAAAAAAGGCTACAGACTATATAACTCCAACCGCATGATATGCTGAAAAAGAAAACTACCAGATAAAACTAAAAGATGGTAAAGAATGAGTGGTCGCTGGGAGTTGGGAGCACAGAGGCATTTCAGGGCAGTGAAGCTGTCCTGTATGATACCACACACAATGGGGGGGATACGTCCAAATGCGTTTGTCAGAACCCAGAGAATGTGCAACACCAGGAAAAGCCCGGCGTAAGCCGGGCTTAGGGTGACAAAGACACACAATGTAGACTCATCAGCTGTAAAAAATACACTGAGGCCCCGGAGATGCGACTGGAGCTGGCGCATGTGTGGGCCAGACAGCCATGACCTCAGCTTTGCTGTGAACCTGAAATTACTCTGAAAAATAAGACCTAGCTTTAAAAGCAATTTACCTAATGGAGATCACTCCAGAAAGTACTCATTAAGCGAGGGAAAAGCTCTACAAAACAGCTCTCTGGTCTGTCTGTTTGAAGAATTATATATCTTTCAAAAAAACATTTGGAAGTAGGGGTGGGGTAGGGGTTGAAGAGAGCGGACACCTTTAGTGGGAAATTTAAAACTAAAAGCAAAAATGAACCCTTAATATGTAAAAAAAAAAAAGAGAGAGAGAATAAGAGATGAAGATTGAAAACTGCAAAGATAAAATTATTTAGAAATGAGATCTCAATTATAATATACCTAGTGGATGACATATCTGAACAAAAAATTACGAAGAAAGCAATGAATAATACAAAGAAAACACAAGATAATAAAAACTAACATCAAAAACTTCAGTAAAGTAGTTAAAATAGAAGATAGCAAAAAAGAACGAATACACATATAACTTAACACAAAAAAATAACAAAACAAAGAAACAAATAACAGTTAAAAGTTTAATTTAAGGAAACTTTCCAAAAACAAATAAAGAAAGACAAAATTTTAATCTACACATACATGAAAGGAGCTACTAAACACCTGGGAAAATCACCCTGAAAAGATCGGTTCTGATACAAATCCTAGTAAAACTATTAGGTCTTGAAGATAAAATAACAGTTTCAATATCTTTAGGTAAAAAAGATCAAGTAACTTACCTGAGGGAGGACTGGGAGAAAGGGATTAAGGAAGGAAAGAAATAAACACACAAATTATGGCAAAGATGGAACAGGATTCCAGAAACATTTATGAACAAAAAGTCTGACCCAGGAATTTTATACACTGATAAGCTGATCTTCAAATACTCAGGCAATAGAAAAAATGTATCAACACGCACAAGGTCAGGGAATTTTGTACTTATGAATCCTTTTTGAAAAAATTAGTAGTTGATTTTCATCCAAACTAAGCTGAGGGAGCTTCAGCAAAATGATTGACTTAATACAATGGTCGGTCTAAGACCAAACATGGCGGAGGAATGAAACATACAGACAGCACAAGCTAGAGGGAAGAGAGAGCGCAGGAGGAGAGGAAGAAGAAGCCCACTGACAGCTTCAAAGGCAGCAACTGAGAATCACAGGACATTACAAAAAACTGATCACCAGGCAGAAAAAGGTTAAATTTTAAAACGAGACTACAGGCATTTAAAAGATAAATATAAGGACAAAATCACGCATCTTCTTAAATGCCAAGACAAGTGAAAAATAAAAGAGAACAAAGGTAAATATATGTAGAACAATGTAGTAAGTATAATATATGATATATTTGGTAGCTATCATTTAAAATGAGATTGGGACCAAATATGTCAATCATATAAATAAATATGGATGGGCTTAGCTCATTTATAAGAAAGAGATTTTCACTTTAACTCACAAAGTAAGAACTATAGCACAAAATAGTGACACAAAACAAAAGTGAGACTATAAATAAAGGAATTAGCAAAAAATATATTATGCAAATAGAAACAACAGCAAGATGTTTCAGTTTTGATATCAGAGTAAAATTTCAAGTCAAAGCATTAAACACAGAAAAGAACATTTTTAATGCTCAAAGCCACAATTCACAATGTTGGTATAATAAATACAGATAGCTATGGCCAGGGATTTAGCTCAGTGGTTCTGGCGCCTGTCTTGCAAGCACAAGAGCCCGGGTTCGATCCCTGGTAATAACATACATTAGTGGGCTTTGAGACTCACGCCCAGCAGCAATCAGTACCACATACCACATACCACATACCACAGTGCCGGGTGTGGTGGCTCACGCCTATAATCCCAGCATTCGGGAGGCAGAGGCAGGAGGATTGCTGTGATGTGAGTTTGAGGCTGAGCTCAAGGCCAGCCTGAAGTACAAAGCAAGACCCTGTTTAAAAAAAAAAATCTATATCTATATCTATATATAGATATAGATATAGATAGCTAGCTAGCTATGTACCAAATTACTTAAAACCAACATTTAAGGCATTTTGCAGGATATACAAAGAGATAATAAAGTATATTTTAAATGGGAGATTTTAATATATACCACTTACAGTATAAGCAGAGAAAATAGACACCTAGGTTATGAAAGACTTAAGATATACACACACACACACACATGTATATATATATACATATAACACACACATATGTAAACCTTAGATCCTGATAATATAGAGAATTAATCTTCTGAAATGTTCATGGAACACCAACAAAAACTGATCACTTGATAATGTAAAGTAAAATTTTAGAATTTCTAAAATATGAGAATGGAAACACTAAATATGAGTTTATGGGATATATTTGAAGCAGGGAACAGAAAAATTCAATAAGATGAAAGAATGAAAATAAAATAAATTTTCTATCCAGAAAAAAATAAGCAAACTAAAAGTACAGACAAGAAGATATTAAAAATAAAATCAGAAATTAATAATATAGAGAATGGAAGAATAAGTAGATCTAATTAAAAAATCAAAGTATTTTAATGAAATAAATAAGCTACTAACTAATTTGAATAGATGAAAGAAGGAATGGGCAAAGTACAGGTATACAAAAATGAGAAATGGCTAAAGGAACTTAAACACAAGAAAAATTACTTTGCAGACCTCTCTATAAACAAAAACTTAGATTGAAATTGCTAGTTTCCTTTTAAAATAGTTTAATAGTTTTGATCACCAGAAATATAAATCTTAAATTGAAGCAATTCGGAAAAAAGAAAGTTGTCAAGGCCTTGAAGTTTTCCTAAAAGAATTCTACGTAATCATTGTGACCATGTATGAGGTCTCTAAGTGACAGAGTGAAAAGAAAAAGTTTCAGAGTTTAAGAAAATGTTAAAATACTATTTATAAAATACATATAACTTGGTATTTAACTTAATAAAGACAATATGAAAAATAAAATTGCTAGCTAAGCATATAACAACACAGAATCCTATTTACTATAGCAATAAAAATTAAAATATTAAAACTAAACTTAATAAATGTACAAAACTATGTCGTGCAAATTTCTGCACACTTCTAAAAGACACGAAGTGACTTGGATAAACGGAATGACACTTCTATGTGATAAGCAGAGTTTTCCATCAGAAAGACGTCACTTCTCTCGAAGTTAATTTTAAATTTAACAGTCCCAATGACAAGGCCAACAAGATCCTTCCTTCCTTCCTCTTCCTCTCCTTCTTTCTTTCTTTGTCTTTTCTTTCTAGGATTGCTAGAAGACACAAGGAAAGAAAAAATTAGGGCAACATTGAAAAACTAAGTAAAGCTTAAGGAGAGTGGGGGGATAAAATAGTTTCTCATTATGAATAGATCCATCAAGGATTTAAAATTAATGGTGTTCAGATAACAGAATAGCCACTTAGAAAATGATAAACTTAGATCTGAATTTCATACCACATATGGAATAAATGCCAAGTATATCAGAACTAACTATAGAAAAAGCAAGCACACTACGTCCTTAGAAACATGAGTGAATGAGTATCATAAAATTTCATAACAATGATTGAAAATCCAGATGCAATAAAAGAAAAAATTGATATTTGATAATAAAAATTTTGCAGGGCAAAAAATTAATGCTGCAAAAGGACAAATGAAAAGTGAGAAAAATAAATGCAACAGACATCATAGGTTAGTATCTCTCATACATAAAGAATTCTTAGAAAGTCAGAAAAAAATGAAGATCATAAACTCAGTAGATAAAAAGGGCAAAACTATTAGTTGACAATTCTTCATGTACCGGTGATTAATATGTGAAATGTTAAAGAGGTGAAAAATATGAGACAGAATGTAAAGGAACCAAGAATAGAAAACAGAGTTTAAGGAAAGAAATAATCAAGGAAGATAATCCAAGCCAAAGCGAGTCTTGAATCATAGGTTTGAAGGTCGAGCCAAGAGGAATCTCTCCTGCTCGAGTGGCAGGTGTCGACATGTTGTCCCGGCAATGAGAAAAGTGACTTAAACAACCACTGAGACCAGACTTTGGATATTGACAATAATCAGCATTTACAAATTTAACCTAAATAAAGGTGGTGCTTTTTAATTTCCGAAGAAGCCTAAACTGAACTCGTCCAAAGGGAAGATGGTTATTGCCCTCCCAGGACAGGTGGCACAGTGGACGTGTTCAGGAAACGAGCGCCCGAGCAAAAGAGCAGATAAAGCCACAATGCACACGTGTGGTCACCCACAGGCCAAGTCACTTCAGACCCTGAGTCTCCGAGGAAGATGGAAGTCTGGCAGAGTACATACTTTTCTGCCCTTTAAATCCGCTAGTTTTCTTGGAGACAAGACTTACTTGCCCCTGACCAGTTATCTGCAGTAAACCTGTGGTGTCTCCTTTTAAGCCTGACTTGGGTCCCCATGTCTGGAGCTGCAGACAAACTTCCTGAGGGCTCTGATGCTGATCTACCCGTCCTGGGCGGTGTGGCTGTGGCCAAGATGTCCACTCTAGACCTCCATCCTCAGTACTCAAATGAGTGACCCCACCTTTAGAGGTGCTCTCTGTGACAACACATCAAGCCTCTCTAAAGCCCACAGGCTTCCTGGGAAAAACAGACCCCACCCTAGCTCTGCAGTTAAAGCAGCACCTTTGTCCATTAGCATGGATAAAGGGGACCTTAAAACAGAAAGGCCCCTTCCTGTCGGGGCCTGATTGCAGCAAGAAGCCCGGGCTGAACTCATGTCTCTGGAGAGGCTGGCTGCTGAGCTGAGAAGTTGTTATCATCCCTTTCAGGTTCCAATACAAAGAAGCAAATCTCATTAAGTTCACAGGCTAAAGAGTAGTGCTGCCCTTCTCCTAGCCCTTCTGGGAGTACAAACATCAGACCACATTCTAGGCCACTGCCATAAAAAGGACACTCCTCATTTCAAATGCTATTCATCATGCTGCGTGTGGGGAAAACAGGTCCAGGAAATGGTGCTACCTTAAAAAGTTTCTTCAATATGGGCCGGGGATTTAGCTCAGTGGTTCTGGTGCCTGCCTTGCAAATGCAAGGAGCCGGGTTCGATCCCCGGTAACCACATACAACAATGCTGGGCATGGAGACTCACGCCCAGCAGCAATCAGAATCACATACCACAGTGCAGGGTGTGGTGGCTCACGCCTGTAATCCCAGCACTTGGGAAGCAGAGGCAGGAGGATTGCTCTGAGTTCGAGGCTGAGCTCAGGGCCAGTTTGAACTACAAAAGCGAGACCCTGTCTCAAAAAAAAAAGAAGAAAAAAGTTCCTTCAACAAGTTCATTACAGAAAAAAGCCTTTTAGAAACAAGTATCATGGCTTGGATCCTAAATGCCCCCCGACGGCCACATGGAAGGATCGGTCATCCTCCAGGAGGAGTGGAGGAATCTAATGACCTAACCTAACCTAAGGAGGTTAGGTCACTGGGGCCGCTGCCTTGAGGGAGATACTGGGACCCTGGCTGCTTCCTTCCGCTCTTTTTGCTTCTTGACCACCGTGAAGTAGACAGGCCTCCTCTGCCTTGTGCTCCCCGTCACAATACTCTGCCTTGCTACAACCCAGTACGAGAAGGACAAGCAACCATGGACTGAAATCTCTCAAACTGGCAGTTGAAAGAAACCTTTCCTCCTTCTAACGTGTCTGTCTCAAGTATTTTGTCACAGCAACAAAAATCTGCCATAGTGATAATCACACAAGGAGCCACTGTTATGCAGTAGTGAAACCCTTGTATGACTCAAAGTAACAGCTCTGATCTTCTTTTTAATAGGGAATCCAGAGCTGTGAATAAAACAGACAGGGAATAGAGTACAGAGTAATAATGACTCATGCTGAAATATACTAATGTCGATGTGGGACAAACACTTGGGGTTTGGAAGTCAAAAGCTCTGCGGTTGAGAATGTTTCTTTCACCCGGCTGCTCTGTGTGGCCTCAGGCTGCATGTTTTCTATGACAATATCTTGCTTGTTAGTCAGCTTTCTCTTTTTGTAACAAAACACCCTAGGAGGTCAACATGTAACAGGAAAGGTTCTTTTCTGCTCACAGGTGTGGGGATTCAAACCTGCACCAGCAGCCTCATTCCCTGGGGGCCTGTGGCAAGGCAGCACCTCCACATGGGGAGGAGCAAGAGCAACAGCTGCACTGGGCTGTGGGTGGAGCCTTTAGAGTCTCTGAGGGACACTCCAGTCCCAAACCGTAGCATTTGCATAAGTAAAATATCTGAGAAACTGACCCTCACTCTGCTATCACAGGCTGGACTGTGAGAACTATTACTGTAATTTATACAGTGGGTGGCGCCCTCTGTTGCTTTTAGAAACGGAACGGTAGTGTAACTCCATGTGCATGCACGTGTGTATGTGTGTGTTGCGCTTGAGGTCCCTCTGGGGAGGGTTATAATTCAACAGCTCCTTACATGCCTCACGTAAGTCACAAGGAACCCCGGGCTCAGGGCTGCTCAGGAAGTGGCTCTGTCTGCACACACCACATTTGGAGAGAAGTGCAGACTATGACGGCAGGAGGAGGAGCTCCAGGGCCAGCCCCTCTCGTCTCTGACCCTCCCACTCCTCCTCGGGCCCCTCCCCCTGAAGCCAAGTCCTACCCTGGTTCTCTCCCCCTGCACGCACATCACTGCCTGTCCGCTCCACTCCAGGTATGGGACCCTCGTCTTGGGTGCAGAACAGAAAGAGCTGGGAGCTAGAAGCACTGCAGGATGCCAGGTTCTGTGCCCAGAAACCTTGACTTACTTGGCCTGGGCACCCACAGCCTAACTTCTGTCGTGGTTAATACATAGTCAAGCAGGGGAGCCCCAGCCTCAGCACAACTTCGGTCAGGAGGAGTCATAAAAATCAGCAAAATGAGACTCTCAAAAGCAAATGAGAGGCCGAGATTTAGCTCAGTGGTCCTGGCTCTTGCCTGGCAAGCACAAGGTCCCAGGTTCAATCCCCGCTAACCACCTAACCACATACCATACTGCCAGGTGTGAAGACTCACGCCCACCAGCAATCAGAGCCACATACACAGTGCCGGGCATGGTGGCTCACGCCTGTAATCCCAGCACTCGGGAGGCAGAGGCAGGAGGACTGCTCTGAGTCTGAGGCCGCCTGGGCTACGTAGTCAGCTCAGGGCCGGCCTGAACCACAAAGCGAGATCCTGTCTAAAAACAAGAGCAAATGAGGCCTGAACTGTACATAGCTGAACATACAGAGACCACAGCCGCGATTGTAAGACTTGAATGTTTTCCTCCCTAGTCTCCTGCCATCACCCAGCCCCCGGCACCTATGCCAGCGCAGAAGCCTGGACTGGCCCCCTGGCCTCCCTGCTGCACTCCCTCACTCCATCTTGCACACCGTAACCAAATCAGGCCTCCCAGGACCTCCGGGTCCTGCTGCTCACTATGCCTCAGCTCAGGGTGAAGGCCTCACCCAGACTGCTCCACCGGGGAGAGAGCTCCTCTGCTGCAGCTCCCTGGAGAGGCTGTGAGTCCCAAACAGCGCATCAAGCCCCAGAACCCGGGGAAGCCAGAAATGGAAGCTGGCATTCGCCCCGGACTGTACTGTAGTGAGCTGCAGGGTCTGGGTTCAATCCAAGTTTGGGCTACGTCCCAGCCTGCTGGGACTGTCTGTCTGTCTGTCTGTCTCTACCTACTTGTACTGTATCATCAAGACCATTTCTCTCTGGAAATCTTTCCTGTTCTTTGTCTGAGTGACTTTTTAGTCTTTTGCGCTCCTATGACAACTTAAGCTACACATTCTACACTATCACATTGCAAGATTGTGATGAGGCTCCTGGGGCTCAAGGCATTGTCCGTGGCTTTTCTGGGCCTCCACACTTCCTCGCTCCACGGCCACGCACGACTGGCGCTGGCAGGCCGCGATGGAGACGGGCGCCTGCTCCAAGGGACACCCTCGGGATTTCAGGCACAGGGACCTCCTTCCCTGCCGAAGCACCTTGCCATTTTCCTATTGTCTACACTGAAGCCTTCCACCAACTGCCTGCTGATACTTTGCAAACTCGGAAGGACTGCGCCAACCAGGCGGCACTCAGGAAGGTGGGAGTCACGGTGCACAGGGGCAGAAACAAGCACGGAGGCTCATTCTTTGGAACTTGCACTGGGAGTCGGAAGTCAGGGCTCCGACCAAATTCTCATTGTCCCTGCTTCATGCGGAAAGGAACAGGGAGGTGAGATCCAGTAAGGAGAAGTGAGAAAAAGCCACAGAGGGAAATAATTACTCTGACAGCTACGATTCTCAAGAAACAAGGAGCATTCTAGGAAAGAAAAACACTCCATAGTTTGTAAGAATCAGAAAAGGGTCGTGGAGCAGGAGAAAGCCCGCACTGCCCTAAGGTCTCTTCTCGAGCCGCCCCCGGCCCGCGCCTCACACCGCCGGGCAGCTGTGCTGTCCTGTGCCACCCTTGTGTGAGTTGGAAGAGGCTGCGACTGCGAGGCGAAGATCACCAGTTTAACCTAATATTCGGCCATATGCCCGGAGGAAGAGGCGCATCGGTGCGCTCGAACCCGGGACAGGAAGAGCGGGCATCGGGTTCGCCCCCCTCGGCGTCCCCTCAGATGGCGAGGCTGTACGCGAGGGGTCGCGGTCCTGGGCGAAGCAGGTCAGAGTCTAAGTTCAACTCACCAGAACCCAACCGCGCTCTCCACGTAACGGTGGCAGTGAGGCCGGGAGCCCCTTTCTCTGTCAGCGCGCCTCATCTCACCCACAACAAGCGCCTTCGCTTTGGAACGAGTCACTGTTTAAACTGGCACCCTACCAAGCCTGCCTCTTGAGTGTGCCCAGAACCGTGCCAAGGCTGGAGGTCAAGGTGCGAAACAAAGCAACAGAGCACAGCGCGGGCCCTGCCCCCCCGGAGCCTGCAGCCTCCTGGGAGGACCAAAGCGATCCTCGGCCACCCTGCTCTACAAGACGGACGGACACTCGGGGACCTGGGGCAGTGGAGTCCGTGAGCGCCACTGAGTCCGGGACGGCCCGGAGGAGCCGAGGTCCACGCCCAGGGCTGACGGCTGCGTAGGAGCCCGCCAGGGCCTGAGGAGGGAGGGAGCCCAGGCACACACAGCCCCTTCGCGCGCCGCTGCAAAGGGCTGTCTCTAGCTCAGGCGTCTGCGATCGCACAATCACAGAGGAGCGGCAATGCAGACAGGGAAAGTGGGTGAGATGTAACTAACCGGGGCTGAGAGGGGCAACCTGCTGCGATGCGATCTCGGTCTGACTGGAGACACACTGCGAAGTCTGTAGGGTTTGCTGGACTGAGGAAGCAGAAAAAGCAGAAAGGAACCTCGGAGTGGGTCTGGCTAACGCAAAGGATGCTCTGAGCTCCGAGGCAGGGCCGGTCTGCAGGCGGCTCCTCAGTCCCAAGCCGGGGTCGCCTTTAGCTCACAGGAGGCAGATGGGAGGCACAGACACACCGACTCGGTGGGGCAGTTACATAAAGCCTTGTCCGCACCAGTTACGGAAGAGGAGCCCACAAACCCACGCAGTCTGGTCTAGGCCAGGACTTGGACTCTTTCCCCAACTGTCTCTGCCAGAGAAAGTGGCGGCCAGCATGAACTCTGGCCCACACCCCGCCCCTGGAGACCTGGGGCCACAGATCTGAGACCTGGCTGCAGTGGTTGGGGGCAACAGAGGCCAGAGAACGCTTCGGTCTTGGGCTGAGCTAGGAGCGGTTTTATCCCTGGCCTCTTTGCTTCCTTGCTTGGTGCCTTAGTTTCCCCGTCATACAATGAACAATTATCTGTTTTTACATGATTTATTGCGCATATCTCATATTATCCTTTGTCTTACTTTTTCACTAAAATGTATTTTTTCTGGTTTTTTTTTTTTTTGTCGCTATATGTTCATGAGACATAGTACGGACCTTCACAGTGGGGAAGTGGCACCTATGTCCATCACACCTCAGGCCTGTCTCCCCCACCGGACTCCCTTCTAAGAGTTCTTTCAAAGAACTCTTTGACTTATTGACCTTTTGTCTTTTTAAGGCATTCATTTCCACTCTGATCTTTCTAATTTATTTCCTCGGTTAGTTCCAGATGTAGACGGGGAGCACGAGCTGCATCGCAGGTCTTTTATTTGGGACAGCTCTATCTGTTGGTTGTGTATATTTACACTTTAACCTTCTCTCTCAGAACTCCTCTCTCTGAGACAACGGCAGTGATAAAACTGGCCCTCTCCTCCTTATTTAGGAAAGAGAAGTTAAATAGCTGTGGTGTGCTTTGAGCTCCTTAGGCAACAGTCACATGTCCCGGGCGAGTTGCCTAAGAGAGCCAGACGGCCTCAGCTGGAGCGGTGAGCCCGCACGAACCAGCCTCGCCGGTAACTCAGCCAGCTCCTCACCCCGCGCTCACCCTGGCCTCCGCGCGTGGCGTGACCCCACCGTGTTCTCTGTCCTTCCACATCCACTGCTGAGCTACCTGCAGGCAGTAACTGTGCTCGTGCCAGAGCCCGTCTCAGTCCCGCCTATGGCGTGGAAAACATAAAGCAAGGCCAAAACATGGCTCAGATCTGAAATGTGGCCCAGTTCTCACGTGGGAAAGGTGCTGGTCACGGAGGTTCAGAGCACAGCGCGCTGCTAAGCTGTGGAGCGGACGGAGCGGTCACTGGCGTGTGACACGGGAAGGTGTGTGCCCGTCTCTGACCCTCCCTTCACTCCCTGCTTCCTGCGGCCCCTCATGGGCGCCTTCTCCTCCACCAGGCCTCGCCGCCATCCCAGGTCCGGGCGAGAGCCTGCAGACCGCCGATGAAAGCAGGAGTCAGAGGAAACGTCTCCTCGGGCCGTGGTGTCAGTGATGCGGATGTGACTAAAGCAGCCAGGACTAGGCGCGAGCTCACCTGGGGATGCTCGTCAGGTAGGTCAGCACGTTCAGGAAGTCCTCCTCGGGGATGCGTTTGAACCCCACGCACTCTGGGAAGGTGATGATGGGGGCGCCATCCTTACCTCGGCCTCCTGCAACGAAAGCGAGTGGTTGGGACATCAGCAAAGCGTGCCTGTGTCAGCCTCCGGCTGCGTGACTACCAGGTTCCCGGAAGTCATGCTGGCTGGCCATTTTTCTGTCTGTATTTTCTCAGACCGGAATTTGGAAGAAGTTAACACAACTATTTTCAGGAAGCCTCAGTTCTTCTGAGGCTTCTGTTTGTTTAGTGACACTGTTAAAATTAACTCTGAGTCCTTTGAGGATCCTATGCCTACTGTACAAAAGGTAAAACTGATTAGGTAGAGAAGGAAATGATGGAACACAGATACATAATATTGCTCTTCATTTTTGTAGACAATAAATACCAGAGGCAACATTGCATAGTGGTTAAGAGAACTCTGAAAGCTCTGGACAGCCTGCTCAAACCTACTGTGCTACTTAACTGCTACATGATTTCGGGCAAGATACTAAACTCCAGCAGGAGTTTTCTCATATATATTTGTCACAATACATACATTTTATATGATACATATTTCTTCCATCTATACAGTAGAAATAATTCTTGTACCTCTGTCAAAAGGTATTGTGAGGTAAATACAAATGAAAAGCTACTCAGCAAAATGCTGACTACACGGAAGAGCTTGCTGAGAGGGTGATGACCATTCCTAAATTTATTGCTATTACAAAGGGCTCCACCGTCCAGGTGATGAGACTGAATTCAATAGCTTCTTTGCAGGTACATGTGGGCACATAACCAAACTCTAGCTTCACAGTTCCCAAACGGTGCGGCAGAAACGCAGGGCGCCCAGTGAGCTCACAAGAACACTGTGAGTATTTTTGTGGGAGACCATAATAGTTCACACCCGTCAGGTAACACGTGCACTGCGGACTTCAGGTCCTTTGTGACCTTGACATTAAGGCACACGTTGTTTTGCATGACCTTGTACCATTTTAGAAAGCTGGATTTTTGGTAGCTCCTGGGACAAAAACACAGATATGACATAAAAACCAGTGTGCAACAAGGAATGGGGGTGGTGAGGGTTGGAAAGTTTGAGAGTATTGTGAATATTAAATAAAATTTTTAAAAAACCAGCACTTTTGCTATGTACACTATGTTTTAGATAGTCACCGAGTTGGTAGGGCGTATCTATTTATTTATTTATTTATTTTTAAAAGTTTTTGGAGACAGGGTCTCGCTTTGTGGTTCAGGCTGGCCCTGAGCTCAGCCTCCAACTCACATCACAATCCTCCTGCCTCTGCCTCCCGAGTGCTGGGATGACAGGCGTGAGCCACCACGCCCGGCACTGTGGTATGTGGTACTGGTTGCGGGTCTCCACACCCAGTATTGTTATGTGGTTACCGGGGAATCGAACCCGGGTCCTCGCGCTTGCAAGACAGGCGCCGGAACCACTGAGCTAACTCCCCGGCCCAGGGTGTATCTATTTATTAAGCTGCTTTGACTGCCATGTTTGCTTTTGACCTCAGAACACCAGGAAGACATGACACACCAAGGTCAGGAGCACTGAGAGTCTGGGGGACTCAGCGGCAGGCAGTGGGGTGCAAACTGGAGTGCTGCGGGCACCCTCGGGGGACGGCCTGGGGGACCACTCAGAGGAAGATGGCATGGCTGGGGTGTGGGCTGGGATGGAGTGAGGACCCGGTGACTCGTCAAGAACCCGCAGAGAAGGGACAGTCGGCGGGGCAAAGGCAGGCAGTGTTCCCTCCTGGCTCTCTCAGGAACGGGGGCCCTGGCCTCACCGAGAGCAGCCGGCCTGCGGCCCAGCCCCTCCAGGGACAATGTCCAGCCAGGACTGTCGCGCTCACCCCACACCTCTCTGCACTTGCTGTTTATAATCTGACCGGTGGAGTGTGTGTTACGCCAAGTCCGAACAAGGGACAATCTCACAGGACATGACATGATCTTAAAGTCCAACCAGGAGCTTCATTACCCAGCTGGAATCCATTACCCCAGGGCATGCCAAGGAGGAAGGGCCCTGTCTTTGACTAAGGCACAGTATTGAAAGGCAAAATCTACTACCACCACTCGGTAGATTTCTGGGCAGACGTGAGTCACAGAAACCAACAGCAACGGTTAGATCATTCTATTACTACAGTGACAGTTTTCTGAAAACACAATCTGTGGCTGTGCTGATCGGTCGGGCGAAGAATTCCTACGGAGACAAGTTCCGGGTTCGCAGGGAGGTTACAGGACACAAAGTGGGGGTTTTAACAGAATGGCTGTTCTTATGCCAAGTTGGGTCTCACATGTGTCATCAAGACGCGCGCATCTCTGTCGTGGGAACAGCAAGTTAGCGGCACAGTTTCCAGGAGTCTCTTGTGTTACTGACATGGGTCTTAGGGTCTCAGACACCGATCTCTGCGGAGCAAACCTGAGCTTCGGAGGGTGCATCGTCCTCTCGGAGGTAAGTTAGAGCATGGGCTGGCTGGACGCGGGCTGGAGATGAGCGAGGAAATTCTGTAGCTGCAGTCAGTGGTTTGAGTTTCCTCAGCTCGCAGTCTCAGGCCTCCTGAAAAGCGCCCTGGCCTGCGTTCACTTTCCTCATACCTGTGCCCATCCAGGACTCGGGGGCACAGAGCATCCGGAGCACCCGGGAGCCACCCTGGACGGCGCTGGCGCCAGGGGCCTCGTTCACACACATCTGCTCTGCGGTTTTGACCTCTGATGGTGCCAGCCACTGCGCTTGCTCTGCCTAAGACCGTGTAAGTTCCAGCTAAGCCCTCCTGACACGGAGGTGGACTCTCATAGCTGACGCGCAGGAAGCCGCATTACTCACCACCCTCGACCACTTCCACAAATCTAGGCAAACCCCACGTCCACCCACTGACAGTTGCCACCTCTAGGCTCTCTCAAGTCTGAGCCCCATTCTCTGGACCCCTTCACAGATCTCAGAGCCCAGAGGCCAGCACAGCACAGACACCGCGCGGGTCACCAGCACACAGAGCGGTCACCGCCGCCCAGCCGTGTGGAGCCGACTGTGGTAAAAGCATCTCGATAAATCTCCCAAAATGATGTCTGTCAGCCTGTGAGAACTACTTCCCTATGGCAAGTGACTAGGATATTCTGGGGTTTACTTAGTATTTGTTCTCTTGGCAGTTACACAATCATAGAAGGTTTCAAAGAAATGTAGATTAAAATTTTTATCTCCAGTGAAGCTAAATTTGGGTGCATTATGATCCTCTACAACTCATATAACAAACATGACTGAATGGCTACAACATTTCAAGAAATGAAAACACTCTAAAATATTCACTAAGATGTGATTCTGCCAGTTTCACTTTTTTTTTTTTTTTTTTTACTACACTGAGGATCAAACCAAAGACCTCATACCCACCAGGCAACTGAGGTACCTCCGAGGGACCTCTCCACTCCTTCAGTCTCACCTTTCATAATTGACTAAAATAAAGCTTTTCCCACCTACATAGAAAGAGAGGGGCGGAGTTTTCTCCTATCTTGGCAGTGACTAAATCTGAACACAGAGAAGCCCCACAGCATGGTAAGAAGCATCCAGGAAACACTCGGCCTGTGGAAGCACAACCGCTGACCACCCTCTGCATGGCGTTCAGTGCCACCTTGTGGGCAAACGTGGTAATGCAAGACGGAAAAAGTCAGGAGTCCCTACGCAAAGACAATGAACTTCAAATTATTTGAAACCAAGGAAAATGGTAAACTAAAAAAATAATAATAAACCGCCTTCTTCTAGTATAGTTTTTACCTCTTCTGTGCATATAAGAGAACTAGCTTGACTGCAGAAATGAGTGCTCAGGGTATTCAGAGATTCCTGCAAGGGTCTGGGAGGGCTGGTGCGGAGGCTCCTGCCACACAGCAGAACCCGGGATGTGGTGGGTCCTACAGAGGACCAGGGGGAGCCAGCATGGGGAGGGGCGAGGCTGCGATGGCCAGCGACCACGCTGCCTCTCCTTCCCTTCTTCCCTCCCACAAAGAACTGACATTAGCTGGGGAAATGCCAGGACCATGCAATACTGGGTGAGCCCTTTCACCACCACCACCAAGAATATAAAAACAAGGGCCGGGGAGTTAGCTCAGTGGTTCCGGCGCCTGTCTTGCAGGCGCAAGGGCCTGGGTTCGATTCCCCGGTAACCACATAACAATACTGGGTGTGGAGACCCACACCCAGCAGCAACCAGTACCACATACCACAGTGCCGGGCGTGGTGGCTCACGCCTGTAATCCCAGCACTCGGGAGGCAGAGGCAGGAGGAT
>PVIR01034670.1:0-11210 GCA_004026965.1 Petromus typicus | reverse complement strand
GGCAAAATGAATTCGTGTGTTACTATGGTGGCTGGCACATAAAGAGTACCATAGAAACATTTGTTTTTTCACTACTGTTGTTGTCATGATTCTTAGCATTTGCTATAAATCACTGACTGCCATAAGCTAGATTCAGCATACTTTATCTTTTCACAGTGAGAGTCTGATGTGATTTGCTTCTACATTTGGCAAACACAGACCCTTTCAGGGAATGAACCGTGACAGTGTCCTGTTGTCTCCTGTAGCTCCTGATATTACAGTTGCTGCAGCAGTGGGGAGAAGAAGGCTTCCTGGCTCACGCCGACAGGTATCAAATCATTTTTTATAAGGGTTATGAGCAAAATGGGAGCCCACGAAGCAAGTGCACAGCACCAGAGTGCTGACTTGTTATTCTTCCTTCCTAGACATCCCAAGTTAGACAGCAAGAATGGTCTGTTAAAGGTCAAAACCCTGCTCATCTTACTAGCGTTTCTCTCACCTAGAAAGTCTTCTCAGGAGCACCCAAGGAAAGCCCAACAGTAGCCTCCACACAGCCCCAAGGTGGCCTGAAACTCCCTCTGGTTCAGGGTGTGTACACATCCGCAGTCGATCTAATAATTAACTGACTGAGAGGGACACATGACATGGAATGGACTCATGAGGAAGAAGGAGATCCACCTACATAGTCAGCATTACTGTGCGGGTTATGAATTGTTGTGGTTGTGTGAGCGTGGTGCCTCTGCCCACATAGAAATAAAGAAGAAGGGGTCTCCTCATTCCCAGGCCAAGGATCTACCTCCCCAATAATATTGTCTTTGATGCTAAGTATTCTCCTACTTCGCAATGGCAACCATTATCTGAGACATTTAAACAATCCTCCTTTTTCTAAGTTCTACATTTTACATACAAACATATTTTTGCACTAGTGATTGTTATTTTTAATTAATCCACAATAAAGGAATAAACATATTAGTAAGAATGGTCAACACAAATACCTCTTGCCTCCTCTCAGGCAGTCAACATCTTAACGAAGAGAGAAAACAAATCCTTGTAAATCGGAGTTCAAAGCCCGTTTTGCTTCTGCAGCGGTGTACAGAGCACATCTCTGTCACTGTTTTCTGTTCCAGGGTTACTGATTTCTACAGGAGCCAGAGGGATGCCATGTTGGCGGCTGCAGAGCGGTGGTTAAGTGGTGAGTACCATGTTCATCTGTCCTTGTGAGAAGCCAGAACACCTGTGAGAGTGGGTGAGAAACATCGTGGATTATTGGCATTCCGAGGTGGGAAAAAAACTCCATAATATGATCTGTTCCTAACTTATCCATGTGAAGAGAAGTAGTTCAGTCTGTCCTTCCAAACCCTTCCTCTTCCGGTGGCTAAGTGCGTTTGTAGCAGACTCCTCCGCCCGCCCAGTATTAGCAGGCCATCGGTGGCACCAGCCTCTCTCCCTGCCAGAATCCAGCTGTGTTAGGTTGAAAGTAACAGAACTTAGCTGAGTTTACTCCAGCCAGGTCTTCTGACTCCAGGACACTCCTGTCCTCTGAATTAACCGTCTGTTCCCTTCTGCACATGCTGGACCCGTGCCCCCGCCGCAGTGCGCACGCAGCCTGCCAAGTTCCCCTCTGTCCACACTTGGGTTGAACGATCATCCCAACAGCCAGCTCGTACTTGAATGTCTATGTCGTTTGTTCTCTTTTCCATCTGGCCTATGTCGGACTGTGTTGTAGAATGATGGCCAGCGTTTTCGGCACTCTTATCCGCTTTATCTATCTACTAGTAGTTATTGCTACTTTGATTTCAGCATCTATTAGAATTACTTTCAATATGGAGGATAGTCAGAAGAATTATGTGGTCTTAACTATAGCATTTAAAATTCCTGTTATAGGGCTGGGGATTTAGCTCAGTGGTTCCGGCGCCTGTCTTACAAGCACAAGGGCCCAGGTTCGATCCCCTGGTAACCACATAACAATACTGGGCCTGGAGACTCACCCCAGCGGCAATCAGTACCACATACCACAGTGCTGGGCGTGGTGGCTCACACCTGTAATCCCAGCACTCGGGAGGCAGAGGCAAGAGGATTGCTGTGATGTGAGTTGGAGGCTGAGCTCAGGGCCAGCCTGAACTACAAAAGCGAGACCTTGTCTCAAAAAACCTAAAAAAAAAAAAAAAATCCTGTTATATGAGAAATAATAAACCAAGATTTTGAATTCTTTGTCCATTACATCTAACTCCCTATGAAGCTTTGATAAAAAATTGAGTAATTAGCTGTCTCATAAGAATACTGATCCATAGCAATTATTCTGCATTGAAATGATGAATGAAAAGTTGTAACTAGACAACGGTTGATTAAAAAAACAATAATTAAAATCAAAATAAATATTCTTTCTTTTTTATTTTTCTTTCCTAATACTCAGTGGAACATAAAGCTTGTAAATGCATACAGAATTCTTAGATTTTAAGAGCTTATTTTCAAAATTAATTACATTCTGATAAAAACTAATACATTGAACTTTGAAACTACTGCAGTAATAATAAGATTAACTGAATCACCAGAAGACTCTAGGAGGACTTGAAAAATCTTCTAAAACTGAAGCAGCCACATGTGGCTTAGGTGTGGCTCAAATTATCTGAGGAAAAGAGACACAGGATTTCTTTCCCTCCACTTAGACTGACTGCAGCTGTAACTTCACACAAGAGCTACTTGGTCTCTCTCCCTCCTCCTACCCACACACTGACTCTGTCATAAACCCAGAACATCTATTTTTGGGTCTCATAAGATTATATTTTTTAAAATTATCACTGAAAACACTGTTCTGGAAATACTAGTTCCTGATCACTGCACTTGTCACAACGATATCATTGATGCCTCTTCTTCTTTGTGTGTAGGTTTGGCAGAATGGCATGTACCTGTTGCTGGTATGTTTCTATGGATTAAAATAAAGGGCATTTCTAATTCACACCATCTGATTGAGGAAGAGGCCCTTAAGAAAGAGGTGGGTGAGGGGGGAACCTAAAACAAAGCTACACTTTGTGTTTGTATTTGTGAATATTTTACTTGACTAAAAATGACAATAAGTGTTGATATCACCCACCATCCCACTCATGCTGGTCTAGAATAAGGCATGAGGTGTCATTACTAAAACAGTAATAACTGTGAGGGTACACAACTACTCAACTGGTCTAAATGAGTGAAACACAGACCTTCCTCTCAGCCAGTGATGAACACAGTTGAGGTTGCTGGGAAGCCACATGCCCTGGGTGTGAGTCCAGCTCTGCTCGATCCTGGACATACAGTGCAGGGTTAGTGGCCCTTATGGGCTTCATCTGTGCAGCAGAAGGAGTGAGGATCCTCCATGGTGGGACTGCTATGATGCGTCAGTGAATGATACGTGTGAAACGCAAAGCGCATAAAAGTATCATGAAATTTCAAAATAATCACCATTTCACCACCTAGTTTTATAAACATTTATGGTGTATTTTCTTGGAGAGCTTTTATATATTCCAATGTTTCCAGTTTGACAGTTGTTTTACATAGTAATATTACATAGAAAAGATTGCATCTGATTTTTCCACTTATAATTAGCTCCTATACGTTTCTCTACCTGTTTATTTCTCCTTTTTTTGTTGTTGTTTTTAAACCGATTTTGTTGGTATGTTTTATACATACAACATGGTCACATCTAATATTGAGAAATTGTACCTGTACATGACATATCTTGATTCTCATTTCTCCCCTTTCCCTGCCCTCCCTACAACCCCTGCCCTATTATACATAAATTTTGTTTCCTTTTTTTTACTATCAAGTTTTTTCCTTTTTTTTACTCACCCCTACCCACAATTTCCCTTTTCTTTTTGCATATTTTGTCCCTATTTCACATTACCTATCATACTTTCTGGACCTCATTTACATCTACAGTTTTTCATACTAGAGGAAAGATATGGCCCTTACACATCTGTGTCATACTTATTTCACTTATGAGTATGTCCTCAAGGCACATCCACTTGAGTATAAATAACTCAAATTTATCATGCTTGATGGTTGAATAGTACTCTATTTTATAGAAAAACCACATTAAATCATGAGTCTACTGAGCTTTCACTTATAAGTACTGATTAAGCTCAAAATTCTAACTGAAATTTTTGTGTGACTTTCTCATTTACCGAGAAAGTTGTCACTTCCCATTCATTAATTCATTCATCCTATTTATCAGTCAGCCTTGGCAAACACTGACATGATTTCTAGACTCACTGTTCTCTTGAAGCACTGTGTGGAATAAGAGACTGGGTTGACCATGGCAGAGTGCCACATTGATGCCTAAGAGACAAACTACTCCAGAGGTTAGCTGTAGAGACAGACTACAAGTCAAAGTCATCATCTTTGACCATCTCACCTGAGAGCAGGACTTGCACTTCATCACTGCTCTACTCCTAGTAGCAGCGCAACTTTGGCACTGAGTGTAAACTGACTTCTTTCAAACAAATATATTGCAAAGGGTTAAATGAATTTCATGTACCTTTGCTTTCCTATCAGTACCAATTTCTTCAAAACCACTAAAAAGGAGCTATGTGCATGCAATTCTGAGCTAAGTGCTGAGAATTTAGACTGGTATTCTACTGTACTTTTTAAAACCTCTTTGTTTATTCCATAGGCCTGTTGAATGTTCCTTTACCTTTTCTAAAGTCTCCAAATATTATCATTGACTCAACTCAAATCTTAGTTCTCTTACACTCAGCTTATTACCATTCTTTCCTATTACGGGTCATTGTTACTAGCTCATCCCAGATTTTTTTTAAAATCTTTATTGGTACATTATGAATACCTATCATCATTGCATTCAACATTTAGAGTTTGTACCAGAACATGACATGACTTGATTCTCATTTTTCCCCTTTCCCCCCACCCAGCAACCCTCATCCCCTATATAAATAATCTGTTTCCTTTTTTTCTTTATTATTATCACATTCATTTTCCCCTCATTATTTACCCCTACATGTTCTTCCCTTTTAAATATTTTCTATTTCACAACAACAACTATATATACTTCAATTAATTTACAACTTCATTTTCTCATACAAGAGAAAAGATACAATATTTATTTGATTATACTAATGGAGATGATGACTTTCCTATTTTGTTAACTAGCATAAAGAAATGCATAAAACTTTTCCAAAGAGTGCCCCCCAAATCATTGCACTCCCAACTCATCCTGTTTTAGTGGACAGCACCCAGATTTGTCATATAACAAAATAGAAAATACTTCACTGGTTTTGGACATCATGATTGCACAAGTCACAACTAATTGCTCCAACCAGTGCACTCCAAAGTCGCAGATTTAACAAAAAGGCAGTTCATTTCTGACTCATCTTAAATCCAACACTGTGCTCCCCAAGAAACTCTCATTCACAGACCCTGGTTCCTTCCATCTTACTCTCTGCTGGTCTCACGGGTTCCAAGATCAGTAGGAAGTGGAAAGAACACAGCAGATCGCACACAGGAACATTGTTGTGGGTCAGGACTAGAAATAGCACCCATGACTTTGGTGCATGGGTCCACGCACAACTAAACGGAGGGTCAGAGGCCCTGCAGCCAGTTGTCAGGAGCAAGAGAAAGATTGGGGGAGGGGAGGGTGAAGGAAAGAGGCAGAACAAAGAGGGAATCTGTGACTCAGCAGCAGCGTCATCATGAAGAGCAACTCTTCTCCTTCCATCTTGACACAATCAACATTCACTTTTATTCCTTCACTTTATGCATTATTTTTTTATTTCCTTTAATTCTTTTAATGTACCATTTTCTTCCCATTTTGTGACTTTACATTTTCTTCCTAAAATATTGTCCCTGTTTTTTGCTATGTCAACAAGTCCCTATTTTAAAGACTTGGGCTTTTTAAAAAAATTTATCTTCAAATTTGTTAACCTGAAATGCTGTCTCATTGAATTTTATAAGTAGATTAGGTAGTTATTTGTATTTATACTCATTTGTTCTCTTTTAGTAAGCTCTGCCTTGCACATTTTAGTATTTTTTTCTTTCCATTTCTATTCATTCCATAAAAGTAAAGTAGTAATATCTTTGACAAGTCTCTCCATTTAGGCTTGTTAGTTGGGAAATGCATAATTTTTACGTACATGTGTTTGTTCTTTTTTGATTTCATAAGTGGCTGTGAAGTCTAGAACGTGCTGCTCACTCTGAGGTCAGGTTTGCCTGTGATCAGTCTTCAGTGGCGGGGTCACTCACTTTTCACAACCTCTCTCAGGTGTTACTGGTTCCCGGCAGTGCTTTCTACAAGGATAGCTCGGCCCCGAGCCCTTACTTCAGAGCATGCTTCTCCATAGTTTCTCCGGAACACATGGATGTGGTGAGTATTGTCTTTGGAGAGACACTGGCCCTCCATTCTGGACTTTGGTGCATCCATTCATCTTTTATGTTAAAACATTACTTAATGTGTTCTTGGGATTCAGAAATCAGATAAGTACAGACCACTGTGAACTCCCAGTAACTATTCCTTTGATTTACTAGTAGATCTCTAACGAGGCCAGGTAAAACGTGTTGGTTTTGTGAACAAGGTTATTTTTACAACTTTCTGAACAGTGTTGAAGTTTGAAAATGTTTTATAGGGCAAACCTCATTTCTCCTTCATGGAATTAACATGAATGAAAAGTACAAATTCACAATAAGCTGCAGTCTCTTTCTCTGACAAAGAAAACCATGGGCAAAGTCGGAGTACTGGTCAGCTATTCATCCCAGGATCAAACCCCTGACAGACACAACTTGAAGGAGAAAAGCCCTAGTTTTGCTCAGTTTCAGAAGAGCCAGCATCAATCAGCTGACTCCCCAGGCACAGACATGGTGGCAGTGAAGGGCTCACTTTATGGTGGGCAGGAAGTGTAGCAGGGGACACGGAGGAAGGGTCTGGGCAGCAGACGTAGAGCCCACGGTCAGCTTCCATGATTCAACCGGGCACACCCAGATGTGTCCTGTATTAATCCTCGGGGCAGCTCCTACACCAATCAAGATGGCAATTAAGGTAAACTATTGCATGCCAAAGCAAAAAATCCTTAATTACAGTCCTGTGTTAACCAAAATAATAAGCAGCAAAGAAATAAGAACCTAAAGACTATGCATCTGAAATTCCAAAAAGCACAAGTATAAATTCAACAGTACTATTAGCCTTTAGTAGAATTTAGTCTTATTTGAGGGGATGTTCCATTTTGGTGTGCTTTTCTTTACTTGCTTTCTTGTATCTTTATATATGCTTTGCATAAGATCTCTCTGAATATATATGTGTATAGAGTTGGACAGTCAAACTATAGAGAATGCATTTGCAAGTGGGATATCACAGGAAAACATAAAATAGTTTGTGTTATGGGTAAAATACAAAATGATTATCATGAGGGTTATAAGAACCAAAAATATCCTGAAAATCTTACACAGTTCTATCTACGTATTTTAGTAGGCATCCATGACTTTCTGGCCAGTTAATGTCGAACTTAACTTTTTCCCTTATCTCAGCCTGATAGGAATACTCTGACTTTTTGAGGTTTTGATCAATTTTTCCACACTAGCGTTCTAATTTCATTCATAGTTCTTATCTCTTTTCTGTTTTAGGCCTTCCAGAGATTAGCCGAAATTATACAAGAATCTTTATGAAGAAATCCAACTAATCATACTTGTGGACTTTTCAGGTTAATTAGTTCTGTTTTACTGGAAGAAACAATTCTTGATCTTCGCCTTTTAGACTGATATTAAACATATCGTGTATGAGTATCCGTAGCAGTTTAGGAAAATTTTGAAATGCTTTTAAATCCATCAGATTGTAAAAATGCATTTGTAATCCATTTAGAATTCTCAGTTTTCAATCCTCCAATTATGACTTTATCTTAGATTTTACTGTAAAGAACTCTGTGGTTGCCTTTTAATTTCCCACAAATTTTTATTGAAACTAACACTCTTGCTAATTATTTTGCAATTTTAAGAGGATAACTAAATTCAAAATAGCATCTAATGCATACTTTCTCTGTATCTAGGGAAATCATGAAGACCAATTGCAAAAATCACTATTATAATTTGGCCATGATCAATGAGCTTTTAGTAAAAATACCAGTGGGAATATTTGTTTCATAATAATCTCTCTTTTATAAGCTTTGTGAACTTTAAGATTTAAAAATGGAAAAAGATCACTGATATATGAGGCAGGGGCCCAATCCATGTGTGCAGCTGTGTACACACAGGCTTCACCCAGCATGTCAGAGAGCCTCAGTCCAGAGTTGGACTACTGAGCTATTTCTATTCATTTCAGCCTCAAGTCTTCAATGTCCAGGGCGTCTGTAACCAAGAGCCAATTAGCAGAGTAGGTCATTAATCATCAGTACTGCTTGGTGCCGAGAACTGGAGTGAAGCTGCCTATACTGTTTTATTTAAGTTTCTCTAGAAAATTCCTCATAAATGAATAGTTCTTTATGAGGAGATTAATCTCATTGGGCTGTGATTTAAATGCTTCTATATTCATTAAACCTCATCAAAAGTTGAAGCTTTTCACATAGTTTGTGATTCTTTTGAGTTTTAACGGTGAAGTATAAATTTATATCCTGTAATATGTTCTATGTCATTAAATACATATTAGATTATTACAGCCCTTCAAAGGTCTTACTGTATTGAAATCATTTATGCAAATGTTTTTAAAGGGCAGATATAAATAACTGCAGACTATAATGTGACCAACTAACTAAACTATGAAACCTGATCATAATAAAGTATATATTTCTGAGATAAATATATCTTTCCAAGTAGAAGAAGATTTTGAGCTTTAAGAAAACTATGTGTAGTCAACTTATATCCAAGCTTTGGGTAAGTTTATAGACCTGTGGGACATCACACAGCCCTGGAAAATGAATGCTATTTGCATTAAATGGGAATTGGAAAATTAGGAAAACTAATTTTATCTTCTAAAGGTTAGAAATTATATGAAATGAATTTTGACTTAATAATTAAGAGTTCCCTGATAACTAGATGTCCCAGAAAGAATGCAATATGTTAATAAAAAGAAAAATGTGGAGCAACTAAGTGGAAAGGGACTGGAACTCATTTACACAAAACTGTGAAAAGTCCTCATATAATAACCCAGGGATTTTTTTTTAAATGGAACCTTAATTTTGGGTGCTCTCTTTAAATCCCTCTTCCTCCATTATTTCAAATCTTTATCTAAGTATACTGTACACAATATTTGGAGAAGTAAAGGATTTGAGTTATGCCCAAGAGCACAACAGAATGTGGAACACAAATAGAAAACTCAGCGGAAATAGTGATTCAGAACTTTTGAACTAAAAAATGCAAATTTCCTATAATTCACAGATATATTAGCATCTAAACACAAAATGGGAGGCTTCTGCAATTTTTCTGCTCCATTAGATGCCAGTATCAGCTCAGAAACTACCTTGGTTCCTATTCATTAGCTTAAAAGTTTTGAACACCTCTTATGTGCCAACCACCACTCTAGGGCCTGGAGACAAAGTACAGCACACAGACCATGATGGCCTCAGGGGAGGCCGCAGGGAGAGCACCTGGAGTGAAGACCACGGGGTTTGGACAGAATATAGGGCCTTTCTGGGTGTGTACTGAATAAAATGGGAAACCTTGGCAAGTTTTCCTACAGAGGGACCGCTTTACCTGACCTAACATTTAACAGAACACTGTCCAAGCAATTTTAAAATAAGTCTTATGAAAGCAAAGGGAATATAGTATAAAGACCAGTCTGAAGATGCTGGGTACCACCAAAGCAGGAGATTGGTGGCACTTTCTGCTAGTTTTCATGCTGCAGAGGTTTTATTCATAAAGTCTATGCTAAAGTCTCCAAGAGTTCTATCTAACCTGCTCTGCAACAGGTTTAGTGTTTCTATTTAAATATTTTGGTCTGTAATCCACTTTGATTTTAGTTTGGAAGATGCTGAAAGAGAGAGATCTAGCTTTAGTCTTTGGCAAGTAAAGCCCTGGTCCTGATGGCTTTGCTGCTCAATTCTACAAAACTTTTAAAGAAGCGTTAATTCCACTACTTCTCAAACTCTTTAATGAAATCAAAAGGGAAGCAACACTCCCAAATTCTTTTCTGAAAGCAATCTTTACATTGATCCCAAAAGCAAAGAATGACTTAAACAAAAAGAGAACTACAGGGCAATCTCCCTACTGAACATAGTCCTTAATAAGATACTGGCAAACAAAATACAGAGGATCACCAAGAAGATCATACACTCTGACCAAGTCAGATTCATCCCTGTGATGCAAGGTTGGTTCAACATAGGTAAATCAATAAATGCAATACATTATATTAACAGACTCAAGGACAAAAACTATATAGTCATCTCAGTAGATGCAGGAAAAGTGACAAAATTCAACACCCATTCATTATCAAAGCCTCATTAAAAAAAACTAGAATAGAAAGACTTTTATCTCAGCCTAATAAATCTATTTATAAGAACCAACAGCCAGCATCACACTTAATGCTCAAAAACTGAAACATTTCACCCTAGGATCAGGAACACGGCAAGGATGTTAACTACACCACTCCTATTCAATATAATGCTAGAAACAAAGTGCAGATTGCTTTAATAATCCTATCCTTGAATAGGTTTAAGACAGGGAGACTATGAGGAGAATATTCATACTTCTTTGACTTGCTCTTGCCAAAGGTTTGCTTCTGTACATTTTGGAATGCTCATTCTTTTTCATGTGAATTCCTCTGGCCTCAGGTTTTAACCCAGAATTGTCACTCAGGGTGCCAGGTCAAGCAATGTCATACTTGTCAACATGGAATAGGATGAAAACTGAGCCCATGGGTTTAATTAATTCTCCATGGATTCTTCACATCCCTTGCTTCTGTGAGCCAAAATAAGCCTTGAGATGCCACTATTTTTCTGGATTAATCCTGGTATATTTCACTTTTGACAGGTTCCTGAGTTTAACATTTGCATCAGCATTATTTGTAAACTGTGACAAAGAAAAACCTTGTTGAGAAAATGATGGGGAATTTTAATAAGCTCAAGTTTTGACTCTTGGCACTTGAATAACAGATAATTCGTCAGGAAAGGTAGAAGACAGTGAATTGTCCCAATTTTATTAGCTGTTTTGACAGTAGAAACCAGAAGAAAGTCAATGTATTTAATAGATAAAAACAGAGGAAACTTTATGGTGGTTTTCTGAAAGAAGACATGTTTTAAATTTCCTATATATAGGTAGTTTTTTTT
>PVIR01034669.1:0-16586 GCA_004026965.1 Petromus typicus | reverse complement strand
TTTTAAGGAGCAAGTTATTATACTTGCTTTTGGGTTGAGGGGAATATCAGATTTTGAAGGTAGAGAGAAAAGTCTTGTTTCTTTATGCTTTTTTGTTTTTGCTTTGACAGTTTATTTACTCTACCAACTTACTGAAAGAGAATGAAGCATAAAGAAAATGCTTTATGTCAGGAGCAAAATCAGAGGAACTTTCACTTCCAGCCAAGCTGAAATGGCAACATACTTTAAAGGAAATTGCCAAGGGTGCTTGAGACTCATAGTCAAATGAGGAAGTAAAGAAGTTCTCACCTATCAGTGTGAAAGTAAAATACATGATTTTTTTTTTAAGAGAGGAAGACATGTATCGATCCAATAAGTACGAAGAAGTTTAGAAAAATACATGTTTTAGAATTGGTTTGTACTAAAGCATTTCTCAAAACCTCTTTGTTTTCCATAGTTTGTTAAATAATTCTCACTTGACTACTTTATATAGAAAGCTACGCTTGAACCTTGAAAATCTTGACATAAATACTTCAATATTTGGGCAGTGTCTGAGGAGAAACCCTTTTCTTAAGGAAAACTATTCAATGTTGAACACACTACTACCTAAAAATGCCACGTAAAAAATAAAAGGAAAAGAAAATAACATGAAATACACAGTTTAGGAAGTCACATCATCACTGTAACTCCTGACATTAATCCACACTGTGTTATCTTTTTCCTAGACCTGAATGTGATAAATCCTTGTTCACACACTCGAAAATTATTATAAGTATTTATCAAATGATTTTGAAAAGATACACAGTTTGCATCATAGGATACTTTCATTTGATGAATGCTCTCTTCTATGTATCTGAGATTACAGCTCATCCAATACTTGTGAATGTGGACAGGACCAGCATGGTTATATTACAAGGGAGATAAAAAATGGATCAGAAGTTCGGCCTTCACTGCCACACAGTAACATTACTTTTTTTTTAAATCAAAGTTTCAGTAACAGGAATTTATATTATTGTTGCAATTCATGAAGTGTTTTATTCTGACAATACATTTATTCACTAGTACAGTTAAAACAAATTATTTTAAAGGAGACTTCTTCAGTGATTTGGGTTTTACAAAATTCACAGACATATTTCCGGTGAACTTCATTCATTTCAAAATTAGCTGACAATTTCAATCCTCAAAACAGAGGCGCAAAGTTTTCAGGAATCTGTCTTTAAGTTGAATTAGCTCAAATATTTGAGTCTGCACCATTACTAAGTTTTTTTCAGGCTTTGAGTTGACTAGTGGTACTGTTGTGAGTGAATCAAGCCTATAAATAAAGAGTAAAAATGAGAAGATGTGTCATTTTCTGGTACAAACTCTCAATGTTGAATGTGATGATGATGTGTATTCATAATGTACCAATAAAGATTTGAATTTTGAAAATAAAAAAGGAGTAACAAGTGCAAATATGATGCACTGATTTAAAAACATTGGCTTTGAAATCACAATACATTTACCTCCTCTCTGTATAGGACATATTAAAACAGGTATTCTCCTCTTACTTTGGAAGATAGGAATGTGTCCTTCTTGGGAAAAATAGGTAAATATTTCACTAAGGCCTGTGAAGAAGAAATAGAACTGTAACATAATATTGAAACATATCATGCAACTTCTGCTTGGAGTTAGATATTCAAATTAGGGTCCCAACATAGCTGGAGGGATTTTTGGCTGTATTATGTGTGAAAATTTGAGTGAGTTACTTTAGTCCTTAAGCTAACATCTCTATTGTTTTTTTAAATTCAAATCTTTATTAGTACATTATGAATACACAGAATCATCTCATTCAACATTGACTTTGTATCAGAATATGACACAACTTGATTCTCACTTTTCCCCTTCCCCCACCCACCCTGCAACTCTCACTCCGTGTATACATAAGTTTAGTTTCCTTTATTATAATTACTATCACATTCTTTTTCCCTTGTTATTTACCCCTACACCCTCTCTCCTTTTAAATATCCTCTATTTCACAGTATCAACTATAAATACTAGTCTCATTTACATCTTTATTTTCTCATAACAGAGAAAAGATATAATATTTACACATCTGTGACCTATTTATTTCACTTATGAGGATGTTCTGAAGGTACATCCATTTGGGTATGAATGATTCATCTTATAATTTTTTTTACTTTTTTTTTTTAATTATCTTTATTGGTACATTAAATATACACATCATGATTGCACTCCATAATGGGGATTTGTACCAGTATAAGACACAACTTAATTCTCATTTTTTCCCATAGCCCCACCCACCCTACCACCCCCCCCATATATATAAAATTTGTTTCCTTACTCATCTTATAATTTTTAACAGCAGAATAATACTCCTTTCAATAAAAGAGCCACATCTTCTTTATCCAGTCTCCAGTTGATGGACATTTCAGTTGTTTCCAAGATTTAGCTATCATAGGGCCGGGGAGTTAGCTCAGTGGTTCCAGCGCCTGTCTTGCAAGCGCAAGGGCCCGGGTTCGATTCCCCAGTAACCACATAAAATACTGGGTGTGGAGACTCACACCCAGCAGCAACCAGTACCACATACCACAGTGCCGGGTGTGGTGGCTCACGCCTGTAATCCCAGCACTTGGGAGGCAGAGGCAGGAGGGTTGCTGTGATGTGAGTTTGAGGCTGAGCTTGGGGCCAGCCTGAACTACAAAGTGAGACCTTGTCTCAAAAAAACCTAAAAAAAAAAAAATATATATATATATATATGTATATAGCTATCATAAATTGAGCTGCTATAAACATGAGTATACATATGTCACTGTGATATGAAGCTTTTAATTCTTTTGTGTATATACCTAGCAGAGAAATAGCAGGGTCAAATGGGATCTCCAATCTTAGCTTTTTGTGGAATCTCCACACTGATTTCCACAGTAGCTGTATGAGTCTACACTCTCACCAACAGTGAAGAAGGGTTCCTTTTTCTCTGCAGCCTCACCAACATTTGTTGCTGGCTAATTGTGAGATAGCAGCCATTCTTTGTGGAGTGAGAATAAATCTCAGTGTTGTTTTCATCTGCATCTCTCGAATGACCAGTGATGTTAAGCATTTCTTTATATACTTCTTAGCTGCTCTTACTTCTTCCTCTGAAAAGTGTCTATTCATTTCAGAAGCCCATTAATTATTTATCACATATATGCTGGTATTTTCTTTTGAAAAGAAAAAGATATTCAATGTGTTGAATTTATTGTCCTGGGAAATTATAGTAACGTGAAATACTCAACTTGCTCCTACATAAAACTGGGGTAGTAATTATAAAATATTTGAGACTTTCAATTAAACAATATTATTAATATTTCTAAATGAGAAAAAATGTCATATTATCTCTGGAGATGGCCTAATGTACTAATGCAATAGAAAAATAATGATAATAACTAGCATTTATTTAGTGATTATTTATAGTCTTTGTAAATTCTTTACATATGTTAATTCATTTAATAACTGTAATAAAATTAAAAGTTGGGTTTGAAGTTTAGCTGCCTATAAAATTAATATTACTGTTATCCTAATTTTGTAAATCTATTAAGATACATTTTATTTATAAATCTATCTATTAAGGGAATTCTCTAGTAAGATAATCAAAAATTTATATGATGGAACATATTTGATTTGAGGTATTCCATGTGGTTAGAGGAGGAAGTTTTTTTTTTTTTCTTTATTGGTACATTAAATATACACATCATGATTGCACTCCATAATGGGGATTTGTACCAGTATAAGACACAACTTAATTCTCATTTTTTTCCTATAGCCCTACCCACCCTACCTAGAGGAGGAAGTTTTATTGATAATGCAGCGGGTACTATGAAAAAATGAACTTTGACTTTATATCTTGGAAAAAATGGAAGAAAGAAAAAGTACAGAAAGTGAAACACAAAAGATACAAATAAAATGTATAAATCATAATAAAAGAGGGAAATAAATCATAAAAATTATTTTGTGCCTATTTTCCTCTTTATACTGTGGAAGAATCAAATATAGTACTATAAATGTCATAAAGCTGAAAACAAGCTGAAAACTTACACAATCATTAGAAACATTACAAAAATCATATATTTAAGAATAATAATAAACTATACAAATGCATTTTTGGAGAAGTTTGAGTGCCTTCCTACATTTAAAAACTTTTACAAAAGATTTAATGTGTAAAGAGCTAAAAGGAAAATTGCTGTACTAAAACTCTCAAAGAAAGTGCCAAAACACTGTACATAACTAAAAATGAAGGCCATGATATTGGAAGGAGAGAGCTCAAGGCTGACAAGGAAAGATTCCAAGATTGGTTCCAGTGGCAAAATCTGAAACCTTCAACAGAGAAATAGTAAGACATGGAGACAGAATTCCCAGAATGTTTAATGTAATATTTAAGAGAAGAAACAGTTGTCTTTCTCCACTTTCTAAATATGCATTCAGCTATTAATTTATGAATGGATGAATCTATTGATGACTATAGTAGTTCCATGATCCATTCATGAAAAGCCCCACCTCTGAACACCTGAGTATTTGGGGGGACATTTTAGATCTATCCTGTAACAATGCCCAATTAAAATCAAGGCACGTGAGTGTCTCAGCTCACCTGCAGCAGTGTTTTTCAGACTGAGATCCATATTACAGCAATCATCTATGGGAATTGTTAAAAATGCTTGTTCTTACTCACATAGCCACGACTCCTGAACCATCTCCCTTTCTCATAGCAGCATGTGGGAATCACCATTATGATGCCCTAGGATTCTCATTAGCCATAAATTCAGAAACTATTGTGAGTCTATGTAGAGGTCATATCCACATCATTACTTTAAAAGAAGGGTTTGGGATACATTTACCTATTATTACAAAGGTTAAATAAACTATGGCCACACACTAAGGAAAGCAAATAATTGAATCATTCAATTTATTTCAAAAGAATAGCTGCTATGAGGAAGCAAAAAAAAAAAAAAAAGGAATGCATCAAGACCTACACCTTGTGAATGAGGTTCATCACTGGATTGTAGATACAAAGACGATGGACAGAGTCATGGGCATCCATTTAACCATGAGTAATAACACTTCTCCAGTTGTTGACCCACTGGTAGTGTGCCCAAACAATCCTCACTTCTTGACTTTTTAATTTCCTCTTTACTTTGAAGTGAAGGAGTCAATTGTTTGACTGTTCTTAGCTTATTCTTAGAGTGTGCCTATCATTTTGGTTACGAGACACCTGCAACCTTGATGTAGTTATGGATGAAATCATATAAATACTTAAAACACATAGGAAATGATAGAACATGTATTGGAAGGCCACAAGGTATTAGGCATAAACAGTGGACGGCCTCTAGGTATCAGGCATAAACAGTGGACGGCCTCTAGGTATCAGGCATAAAGAGTGGACAGCCACTAGGTATCAGGCATAACTCTAAGTGATGTCACAAAGGTACCACAGACACCCCATGGAGAAGCCCATAAGGACAGGAACTTGTCCAAAGTTATTAAATTTGTTAGTGCCACAACAGATACCAAAATTTAACTAGTCTAATTCCTCAGCCAGTGTTTTGGGTCAACACAGAGCATTGTCATTTTAATGGTGTTGAAATAAATGCAGATTAATATGACCAAAATTAGAATGAAGAAAGCTCTTTGTGTGTGATATGAAAAAGGAAATGCTACGAAGAGATAAATAAACAGATGGCTGAAAAGATGGGTTCATGAAAAGACAGACAGATAAAAAGCTAAAAGCACAGGCTGATTCAATGAGAAAAGTGAAGGCTATTTTTTTTTTTTTTTGAGCTTGCTAAGCTAAGAGAATCACCTGCTATCACTTGGCTTTGGGCAGAGACTCAGTGTGACAAACCTATAAAGCAGAAAAGTGAAAAATCAGGCTTGCTCTTATTGGAGGCTATTGGTGTGAGAAGCTGTATACAGTTTAACTAAAAATGGGAAATCCAATGTAATTGGAAAGGTGATCACATTTGTTTATCTCTTGTTGACGCTAAGGTGAAAATGAAGCTAAAAATCTAAAGAAACTGTCATTAAACACATTCTAGCTCTTTAGAGCCAATCTTTATAGAAATTATTGTTCTGGGGCCGAGGATCTAGCTCAGTGTTTCTGGCGCCTGTCTTGCAAGTGCAAAGACCCGAGTTAAATTCCTGATAACTACATACATTACTGGGTGTGGAGACTCATGCTCAGCAGCCATCAGTACCACATACCACAGTGCTGGGCATGGTGGCTCACACCTGCAATCCCAGCACTCGGGAGGCAGCGGCAGGAGGATTGCTGTGATGTGAGTATGTGAGTTTGAGGCTGAGCTCAGGCCCAGCCTGAACTACAAAGCAAGACCCTGTCTCAAAAAAGAAAGAAAGAAAGAAAGAAAGAAATAGTTCAGCTGGATAAACTGTTACTGTAGATAGCAATTCCCTTTCTTTCCTTGTCTGACTTACAGTAGGATACCATCCTGGGTGATTTATTATAGTTAAGGGGTTGGTGTCTTAGGAAGCATGATGGAATTTATGGGTCAAGTTTACCTTTTCATAGATGGGGGTGGCTGATATGTGGATATCCCCCCAAAGCATCATGACTTGTAACTGAGGCTTTTTGGAGGTGACTAAATTAAGGGTGTGTGGCACAGGGATTAAATCGCTGTGGTACTGGATTAGTCTAGTAATTGATTTATCATAGTTTTTGGTAAAGAACAGTGGAAAAGCTCCCCTTGGGTGGGGGTGGCCCATCCAAAGCCTCGTAACACGGATAAAATATAAGGCAGAGGGAGGATGCTGTTGCTACTTGCTGCTTTGCTGCTTCCTTTCTGTCCTGCTATGGCCTGTTACTCTGTCATATTTCTTTGCTAATCCTCCCTCCTTTGGAGCCAGCTAACTATGGACTGAAACTTCCACACCCAGCTGAAATAAAGCAACCTAACTTCCTTTGTGGGTTTTGGGTATGTTTTCCCAACCATGAGAAATTAACTAGGATGTATATATTGTGGGTATTGTTGATTTTTATACTCAGTCTCTTAATAGATTGGAAAATATATTTAAAAGTTCTCTACATACCCAGGCATACAAAATCCAGACAATGATGAAATTTGAGATGAACAATACACAAGGAAATGTGATTACAAAATACACAATAAAATATTTTACTGCACAGCAATACATTTATGCAAAGAGCTGTGTCAAATCATTTTAAGAAGTTATTAATCTCAATGGAAAAATAATCAGGGCAGGAGTAGGTAATTCACAACAGAAGAAAATTTATTGAACTTCAATGAAATGCAAATCAAATGAGATTTAGTTTTTAGCCTACTACATTGACAAATACTAAAATGACTGACAAAAGTGAGTGACAGTATGAGTTGAAAGAAACAGATATTCTGATATGCTGTTAATGAAAGTCTAAACTGGTCCAACTATCCTAAAAGGCATTTGGCAAATTAATTGAATGCCTTAAACAGATGCCAGCAATGTTCTTCTAGGATTTTATCTTAAGAAATAATAAAGCAAATTCACAAATATAAAGAGAGAAAGATACATTTAAAATAACTTCTATGTTCCGCCAAAAATGGTTTTATTCAGAAAATTATGGTACATTTTAGTAGTTCTTAAAATAGTGTTGTAGCTCTGCATGTAGTGTGGAAAATTATATATCAAGTATTATGTTAGCATAATCAGAGAAAACAATATGGAATAATAGCATCTAAATACTAATAGTTGCTGTCTTTCATGGACCATGAGATTTTGAAAAACATATTAATATTATTTGTGAATATTTGGTATTTCTAATTTTCAACACGGAATGGGCCTTGCTCTAAAATAACTTAACATTTTAATAAAATATATATATATATATAAAGATATATATATAAAGATTATATATATAAATATATATATATGTAGTTCATAAGCATTCTATCTGGCAAATACTTATTGACATTTTACAATGAACCCATATAAGTTATAGAATTCAAGTAACTGCTTAAAAAGTTTATAATAGGAATCAAAACTTTCTCTGCTTTGCTGTTTCTCCCTTGAAGATAATTATTGTTTCTAAAGTTCCATGTGTGATTTTGGCAAGTTGATAAGGGGCAAAAAAGTCCATCCATCAAAAAAGAAAAGAAAATTAACAAGCTATAGCAGCCTGATGTTCCTTGGCTCAGGAAACAAATCCAATAAACCCTACCTTCTGTTTCTCTTTAGTACTTGTCTGAATTCCCAGGTTTTCATCCCCTTTACTTCATACTAGGATAAACCGAGTCCTAACTTATCATGTACCAGAATGAATAGGTTTCCATAAGTCTGTGAATTCAGATATTCAACTTTGCTTCCACTCAAATTAAAGGTTACATTTAAGAAGTCACAGCATATTTTATATACTGACTATACATAGGTTTTGAGCATTCCAGCACAGTGTATGTCTTTGCATAGATTATAGATGATGCTAAAAATTCTTCCCATACTTCCATTTGACACGGGAATTGAAATAGAAAACTGAACCCATTTAAACTAATTGAGCGCTGCAGTTTCTGTGCTAAAAACAAGTTTCCATTTTTCTTAGTGTTGCTTCCTCAAGAGACACGATCAACTCATGTCCAAAGCACAGACTTGCTCATAAGGAAAATTTGGAGTGAGCTCTTATTTTCATGACAAAAATATTCAGAGTTGGATTTCTTCTTCAATAGAAGGAGATAACTTATAATTAACCAAACACAAAGCACCCAAAGCAATATAGCATGAAGTTTCAGAAGAAATCATTTCTCTATATATGAGAGCTCTTGTATTTATATTGAATTCTTCACAAGTAAATTTACTGACTTCACAAAGAAATAGTTATTTTTTATGTGACCAAACGTCCTTCTGAAAGCCTCAATACTGATTATTTTCCCCTAGAAACTTGAGATTAAATTACAAAACATATCCTTGACTTAGGAAAAAAAAAATTTCCCAAAAACTGCCTTAAAAGAGGTTTGCAAACACCAGAACTAAACAAATATCTCAAAACTACAGGTGTAGAGTGAAGTTATATAGAAGTACTGTGCAGTTGCATATGACCTCAGGGTATGGATTCAGACTGGGGAGTTTGACTTTCTGTGTTGCATAATAAAAAGGCACTACTACATTGATTAAATGCTCAGACACTCAAGGCTAATCATCTCAGTTGCAAAAATACCTTTGACTTTGAGAGAAAAATCTGAACTTCAGTTTAGCAATAAGCTCTATAACTTTGGCTGTCTGCTGTTGGTGTACCTGTGTCTCCAGTGCCCTAGATTCTGGATACAAGCTGTCTTGAGTGAGATATTTTCAGAGGGGGTGCAGGTGCTTTCCCTGGGACAAAAGCATCTTGGCAATATATACATGCAAATGGAATCCAAAACCGAGCAGGAGTAGCTACCCTTGTTTGTGGCAAAGCAGAATTGAAGACAAAATTGGTCAGAAGAAACGAAGAAAGTCACTAGACATCAGTCAAAGGAAATGATTCACCAAGAAGACCTAACTGTTGTACGTCCATGTGCACTGACCGCTGGGGGCCTAATTCATAAAAGGAGAACGATTTGACATAGAGGCACACATAAGTCCCAGTACAAAACAGTAAGTGACAAAAAAAATTCCACTCTCAACAACTGAGTTCATACAAACAACCTAAGATTAAAAAGAATATCAGAGGTGCACCACACTATATATCAGAGACTTAATCAACACAGAACATTCTGTTCAATAACTATAAGATGCACATTTTATTTTTCCTGCAGCTCACAGAGTGTTTTTCAACATTATATTTTAGGCCATAATGCAAGTCTTAGCACTATAAAATAATGAAATAATTTCTTGTATTTTATCAAGCTATGATGGAATGAGACATAATCAATAGAAGAGAAACTACAAAAGCTACATAAATCATAGAGTGAACAATACTTTTGAATCATCGGTGGGTCATTGTGGAACTCAATTAAAAGTTCTTGAAATAAAAATGAGAACAGAATGTGTCAAACTGTCTGACTAGCAGGAAATCTAGTTATATGTGGTCAGTGTGTTGGAGTAAGAGCCTACATCAAATAATCAAAGCAATCTCAAAAAAAAAAATCTCTAATATGCATCTCAAGTACTTAGAAAAACAGGGGAATGGGAAAAAATTAGAATCAAGTTACATCATGTACAGGTCAAATTTCCATTGATGAATGTGATCATAATGTACACTTAAATGTACCAATAAATGCAATAAAGGGGAAAAATTTAAAAAGTAAAACCAAACTCTTCTGAAGGAAAAATAATAATAATTAGAACTGATTATAATAAAAATTAGAAATAAATGGACAATAAAATGCATAGAATCAATGAAAGAGTTAATTCTTTGAAAAGACAAGTAGGATTAATAAAGCTTTAAGTTAACCAAAAGAGAAAAGACACAAATCAATACAATTAGCAGTGGAAAAGAGGATGTTGCAACAGACATCAGACAAATCCAGGGGATTACTAGTAACAGTTTTAAAGATATATATTTTAATAAATTGGAGAATCTAAAAGAAATGGATAAATTTCTAGACAAAAATGATGTATCAAAATTGATCCCTTCTTTTCATTTTTGTTTCTTTATTTCTTAAAAAAATTCTTACTTTGGCTTGTAGCCTTTGATCTCTTTTAACTTTCTGGTTATAATATTTGCAGGTTTTTTTCAAAGATGTTTTCTTCTAATTTCTCCTCTGGTAAAGGCAGTATTGACTCCAGTAATGCAGCGTGTCACATTCAGGGCCTGGTGACTCTTGAAACCACAGTGAGAGGAGGAGAATTTCCTGTAGAACTTCTGAAGATTTGTCAGCACTTACTTTCCTTTTTAAAGTCATTTTTTCTTCTGACTATCTTGAGTAGTTCCCTTTTCTTGCATCCAGGCCTGATTAATACCCTAATGCACACTGAAGTCAGCAAAAAAGATAAAAGAATTGTTAGGAATGAGTGAGGAAGTGAAGATGTTCTGAATTATGGACAATGAGCTAGGTATTTTTCTTGATTATATGAAGATGGCTGTGAATTTTAAAGAAAAAAACTATACTTATGATTTCAAATTTTCTTTCTGTAGTAACTATAATAGAATACAAATGGCTATTTAAATATATGCAAAAACAAGCATTGTTAGTATCCTACTAATTGTGTAGCAAAGCATTTTTAAGTGCTCTCGTTTTTTGTAGTTATTATACATTTCAGGTAAAATATATTGTCCTCCTTTATTTTACAAGTCTGTTCTTCAAGAATGGTAGTGCTTTAATCCAGGTAAGGTGGGACACAGTAAATATGGAAAGCAGCACAAAATGCATATATGTGCAGTGATGAGTGCTCTGAGGAAATGAAGGACAGGGAAGTGAGGGAACATGAGTTGGGACCCTTTCCTAAGCAGGCTGAGCACAGAAAGCCTCTTTGAAGAAGTGGTGGTTTAAATGTGGACAAAAGGAAGTAAAAGAACAAGCCAGGTTACTATCTGGAAGATGAATATTCCTGGCAGAATAAAACAGGAAATCATCTTGGAAGAATGCTTCCCGTGCTGTGAAAACCAAGTAAGGACTGTGTAGTGGAGACAAGAGAAGAAGAGGAAAAAGTTTGGTAATCAGGAAAGAGGCATCTAGGGAAGAGTTATTTGGGCTTGGTGGGCCATAGAGAGATTTTGGCTTTATTTTGAATGTGATTGGAAACCACTGAAATATATTGTGGGGTGATCAATGTGATCTGATTCAGAAATTGTAAACATTACTGACTGCTTTATAAAAATTTGAGTGGACCTGAGAATGATGAATGAGGAGATGACATTGGAAGAGGTGAGTAGATTTGGTCAAAGTTCCTAAAGGAGAACTATAGAGTTTGGCAATCTATTGGAACTTAGGCATGAGGAAAACTCAGGAATCAGGAGAACACTAAGGTTTTAGAGATGGGTTTACTAAATTAGATTTACTAAATTAGAAAAATTTGCAGAGAAACTTTTGAGAAAAGGATAATTATGACTTTTTCCCATTAATTTTGTCTTTGATATTTGCCTATGAGTTGTTTACATTGCAATGTACAGTAGGGGGATGTATATGAATAAAAGGTTATTGCTTGGCAAAATCAGATTTTCTTTTCAGATATTGTTATTCATTTATTGAAATAAAGCAAGTATTATGAATATGCTGCTGGCAAGTATTTTAAGAATAGAGTATTTTTCTTCTTGTTTTACTGTACATACATTTTGTCTAACCATACAATTAAGTACATGATTATCAGAAAATTAAAAGGTATTATGAAAAAGAACAACATCAGTCATCAGGAGTCAACCAACCCAGGAATAAGAAAATTTATGTGTTTATATATTTCCTTCTAGTGATTTAGTGTTTTAGGATGGGATTTTTTTCTGATTTATCAACAATTCACTGGTAGCATGAGATTTTCTCTACTACACAATGAAAACTACAGATTCAGTAAGATACAGTGGAAGCCATAGTTCAGTAAACTGAAGAAAATCCTTGGAAATATGTTATAATTTTGAATGAAAATTCAATATCTTATAAAGGTATATCATATGCAATAAAGGAATATATTCAACAAATTAAGATATAACTGACATAATAGTGCAATAATAAATATAACATTATGAAAGCATAAATACTTAAAAGTCTTGGACCCCATTCATATTCTTCTAGCCCTTTTCTCAGTGGAGAATTCCTTAAAATACATCAGATGTTACTTCTTAAAAATCTAAGTCCTCCAATGCTTTTCTATTTCACTCAGATTAAGGCCAAAGTTCCTTAGACAGTGCATGAGGTGTTAGCTAATCTGAACCCTGCTATCTCCACCCAGGTCCCTTCTTTTTCTCCTCTACTTCACCCTGCTACCCCACTGGCCTCACACATACACACACCTACTATTTTTCTACCACTGTGTCTTTTCTGTTCATTGTGCTCAAAATGTTCCCCAAAGTGTCACTGCAGCTTGCTCCATTGTCGACTTCAAGTCTCTTCTGAAATGACAGAAAGATATCCAAAAGGTTTCATCCAAAATTTTATCTGAACACACCATTCTCTCCCACTGTACCTTTCTCTGTCCTTAACCCTTTTTTTTCTGCTATGTTAAATTAATTACTACCTAGTCTGCCATGCATTTCATTATGGGTTGTCTTCCCTTATTCAAGTGTAAGCTGTCTAAGGACAAGGATTTCATGTATTTGTGTCTTGACCATTGTTTTATCTCTAGCTACTAATACAGTGGCTGGCATATATTAAGCACTGAGTATCTTTTGTTCTACGAATAAATTAATGGGTGAATGAATGAATTCACTACAAAATGGAAGTGAATAGTAGCTGATATTTTATTCAGAAACTGATTTCTGAAAATAAGTGGATGACTTAAAAGATAATTTTCAGACTTTCAAAAAGAAGCCCAAGAAGTTTAATCTTTAAGCAGAAGCGAGGTACTTATTGTCTATATTTGAATTCCCTTTTTATAAAGACAGTGAAGTACGAGGAGGACACAGAAGAAGGTGAAAGAGAAGGAGATTGCTAGTTAAAGGGAGATTTGATTTCCCTCTATCGTAATATGTTTGTAGGGCTGGATTCATCTGCCCAACTCCCTGGAGGGTAACTCCAAACTCCAAAGCAGCAAACAGAGTGAGAAAATGCGTGGTAAATGCATGAAAGGCGACAGATAAGATTCAGAGAACAAAGCAATACAAAGTGAGCCACCGCTGACCAAGCTGGACTCCCAGTTACACACGGTGAAAAAAACGCTATTCATGGTGCAGGGAAATAAGTGGCATTTTAAACCCGACTCTAATCCCCTGTATTTTCTGTTGCTCTGGAACAGGACTAGTCACAAAGGCTTTCTCTGTGCTTCCCACATGGGATTTAGCCACTGTGGTAACCTTGTGTGGTTGTTCATTGTGAAGCTAGCAAAGCACAATTCCATGACACAGAAGCCACTTTGTAAGGGGAAAAGAAAATCCACATGTCAGCTCAGGTGGCATTAAGCTGTCAGAGCTTCAGGAATCAAATCAACCCTTCGCTGCTCAGCATCCCCACATTTGGAGAGAGGCTGCAGATAGGGCTTTTCCTTCTTGTAACAAATTCTTCCCATCCAGTGCTGTAATCTTACTGCAGTGCACATTGGAGTCACCTGGGTAACGCTAGCAATGATGGCTCTCCCCCTGCCCTCCAGCGTTTCCATTTATGCAGCCTAAGGGGACACCTGGTTTGTAAATGCTCACAGGTGATTCCAACATTAAGAGCTCTCACTACCAGTTTTCCTTCTTTTAGATTCTCCCTCCTCCACTCCACATTTTTATTTGTTTGTTTTTAGTTAGCTTATTCAGCCTAGATAATGTTTCTCTTTCCTGTGACATCTGAGTTTTGCTGCACGCCATTTAGACAACTGACAGAAATTAACTTCCTAACTTCAAGAGCAAGATTTCCCAGCTTGTGTTAATCTGCTCATTCTTCTGCCCACAATCATTGGTCCAGGATCGAGTGTAACCCAAACAACCTACTCTGTGTCGATCTTGGACTCTGCTAGGAACATTGTTCTTCTTCCTTAGGCCACAGTAGCTTCTGGGCATAAAGCTGGGAGCCACTGTCTGGATTTTTCTACATGAGAAAAATAGGCTGAGCAAGTGGACATTTCATAGAAGGAGATAGAGTCAGGGAGACTAATTTTCAGGACATGCTTAAGCACACTCTGCTGGGGGCTCCGACTGGGATAAGTGGAGGGCATTCTAATCAGCTGGAATTGGACACAGCTAATGTAGCCTAACTTACCCCACCTGTCTTAGGAAAGAAACGTGCCACGATCCTTACTCAGTATTTGCAGGGCCTGAAGCAGTCTTGTCAATCGCTCCTCGTGACCCCTGGCCAGCATAGGATGTATCCTAAGATGAGCAAGGAAACATCTAGATTCTCTGTGGGGTTAACTGGTGGGAAGAGTACTTCCACTCTATTTGGTTGCTTTGTTAGTGGCTCTGGAGAAAACAAATTAGTAAATCAATAGATGTTCAACAAATGCTGCATCAGGTACTGTTAGGAAGTGTGAGGTTCATTTGAAAACTAAAGAGAAGTGAAAAAGAGTTGTGACTCGGCCTCAAATAACTTCCTGGTTTATTTATGTGTCCTTGAAAAGTTAGGCTTATACATTTTTATGGGGTGCACTGTAACATTTTGATTTATGAGTACAGAATGCAAAGATCCAATCAAACTATTAATATATCACTTCACCAATAGATCATCACTTTTTGGTGATGAGAACATTCAAAATATATTTCACTAAGTTGGCACGTAATGGACAATTTGGTTGAGCTCTTCTGTATATAGTTCTTGCCCTGTTTTTAGTTGTTGTCTGTATCTCTGTGGACGAAAGCTGAGGGGTCATGTGTAGATTTTATCTCGTCTTTTATCAATTCTGATAGAAAATATGGGTCCAGAACACCCTAAGGCAGGAAAAGTGTAGTCTCCATGGTCCATTCTAAGTGAAGCCTTATGTTATACCCAACAAACTCATGCTTCTGCCAGAATGAAGCTGAAATGAAAGCTAAAGAGTTACTAAAATCTTCTCTTACTTTTCCCCCTTATATATTTGTATTATTTTCACTCATTCCAGCAACTAATTCTTTTCAAATGACCAGGCATGGTTCTCTGGCGTATTTTAAATCTTCACTTCAAATTGAACTATTTTTTTTATGAATCAGATTCTCCCCTTTGAACCTGTAAAATTTTGAATTTTTTATGGTTCCCAGAACCGGCTTTACAAAGAAACTAGAGCCTTGAAGGAATTCTGAATCCTCATTAAAAATACAGCCTTCTAATATTTCCCTATCTTCTTTTGGAATGAAATCATTTGTATTTTATAGGCTGATTTCACTCAAATTGACATAGAGGCAGAAGTCTCAGAGACATATAGAGTTTCCTTCTGGGCGGCCACCTGTGAAGTGAAAATTCAGGGGAAATCAAATTTCTTTAGTTCAGCCATTTGCTTCCCGTAATGACTTGCGTTTGCAACAACCATAATATTTCTCCAATTACAACGAGTTAGGACATTTTTGTGTATCAGATTATTTGCACGTGACAGTTTCTCCGCTTCACTGACAAACCAATCCAGTTCTCTGCGTCAGCATCAGCTCCAGTGAAGGGGCAGAGGGCGGGCTCTGCTGGTCAGGTGGGCTCCCGGAAGGAACTGATTTCCTTCTACTCAAGCAGTCTGATGTTTTCTATTGAAGCTTGTGAGTCAGTCTGGAGACCTTAGTTTTTGGATCGTTAGGTACAGACCGGATAAGAAACTGGGATTAAGGATTTATGTATGGTCAGCCAAAGCTGAACATCTCTCACGAGGCTTTCCAAAGCTTTTGAGTTTTGTTTTTTTATACACTTTTACTAGAAAACAATTAATGTATCTTTCTACATCTCATGTCATATAGCTACAGCTATACAAAGTGTCTTTTGATAAATGGAAATGATTCATTTAATGTGTTCTTCTTGTAGGTATTTATGGCACCACATTTTCTATCTCATTTAAGAAACTCCTTCTTACATTAATGCCGAAAGATGTCATCCTAGACCTAGATGGCGAGCCTTTGAGCTTTTTTTTAAAAA
>PVIR01034668.1:0-17045 GCA_004026965.1 Petromus typicus | reverse complement strand
CAAAAAATAATTGTAATATAAATATATTAAATTATTATTTTATTACTATTTAATACTGACATTATTAATAACATTCTCTGACATTTTTTAATTCATATTATACTAATACAGGTTCTTGTAATGTTTGAGACACTGGCCAAATGTCCACATGTTATTTGTGCAATATCATTTCAAGAGTTCTTAGGCATAAAAGACAAACAAAATTAAAACCATTAGGAAAGAAGATTGAAATGTGATTATTTAGAGCTGACTTGGTTTTAGGATATAAAAACAGAAAGAAATCATGTGAATATTTATTAAAATTTGTATAATAGCAAGACAACAAATAAAATATTTTATGCACTAAACTGGGCATAAAAAAGTAAACCATAGATATTTATAGTAGTGAAGTAAAATTTAATCTACTAATAAGAAAAGATGTTTTATACAATGGTAAATGTAACACTGAGAGATTATAGGGAAAAAATTTTAAAAACAAGTGACTAAAGTGTTCTACGCTGGCTAAGCATCACTGGCATGAGTGTTGTGCAGCGGATTGGAAGAACACATTTCCAGAGTGTCAAGGGTCACAGGGGGGTGGCCTTGGGGTAAGTACCTGGTCCTGCCTCTTCCTCTCTGTCACTGTTTAACCTGCTTTGCTTTAGGCCTACTTTGGAATTAGCTGACCCCAGATTGACAATATCTGAAACCATGGTCCAAATTAAACCTCTTCTCCTTTAAGGTGCAGGTCAATTACCAAAAGCTTACGTATGTTCTTAAATAGAAAGACTGATATTTATAAAATACGCTTTTCTCACAATTTTTCATTTTATTTTTCATTAACGTTTATTAATTGTATATATTTGGGGAGTATATGCATATATTGCACATTGATAAATCATTTTATCCACCTTTTCCATTCCTCCTTTCAAATTCTAGCAATCACTCTTCTACATTTAGGCCAACTTAGTTTTTAACTGCCACATTTGAGTCAACATGCATTCTTTCTATGTCAGGTTTATTTTACTTAGCACAAAGTCATACGGTGCCATCTGCTATGGTGGAAATCACAGGATTTTGTTCTTTGTGGATGAATAATATGCCATTATTTGTATAAAATGTATTTTTATCCACTGATGAGCACTTCAGTTAATGACCTATCTTGGCTAACACACTCAGAGCTGTGAGAGACGATGGTCACACAGAGAACTTTTGGGGCTTGCTTTTGTTTCCTTTGGATGTACACCCAGAAATGGCCTATCTGGATAATATGGCTGATCTAGTTTCTAGATTTTTGAGGAAACCTCCATGCTATTCTCCATAATGATTGCCCTGATTTACATATGCGTCAACAGTCTCTGAGTCCCTTTTTCTCTACCTCTGCCTCTTTTTCATTTCTCATTACTAAGACACAATACCTGAGTCCTTAAGTTAAAGGAGGAAAGTTTTGGTGGTTTCAGTCCTTCATCAGCTCGCTCCAAGGCAGGGTGACATGGCAGAGGGCACATCTCAGAGCAGACAGGAGGCAACAGCAGACATAGCAAGCAGCAGAGCTTTCTGTCCCTCATGTTCTGTCCAGGTTGGTGGCCCATTCATGCAGGATTCATCACACATCATTCCAGTATCAAATCCTTAGACCTGACATCACACATTCTAAATCCAGCTACCTCTGAAGAGCTCCATCTATGATTGCGTGGGGCTTAGGGGGGTCATGGAGGTATAAACCTTAAGTACACCCTTGCCAACATAGCTGTGTTTTGATATCTTGAAAATAACCATTCTAAGTGTTATGAGATGATGTGTCATTGAACTTTTGATACGAATTTTCTGATGGCTAATGATATTGAGAATTTTTATATATTAAGCAGCTATTTGTATTTCTTCTTTTGAGTAGATCTATATAAAATTCTTACTTGAATCTCCATGAAATTTCCCTGAATATAACTTAATAATTCTAAAATCAATTAGGGAATATAAAGCACAAATTAAAATAATGAGAGATGATTGGAAAGAATAAGAAAAACAAGCCATGAAAAAAGAGCTCCCTCAAAATGTACCCCTTTGTCCATAGACTATCAGCATTGCAGTAGACATATGGGATGTGTGAGTTGAAAGGTTGGATTATAAGCTAAAATAACCAGTCTGCCTACAAGAAGAATAAAAGATCACTCCATTGTAAGCTTCTGAGGAATAGTTACTGTAAACCTCTGAAGCCAACTTGAGATTAAAAAAAAAAAGGAAGAAGATAGACAGTATAAAGCAGTGGAGGAAATTTATAAATTAAAAGAATTTTTAAGAAGAATGAAAAAGGGGGAGAGAATAAGAAAAGAAATGGAGTGAAAAAGAAGAAGGAAGCTAGAACTCCAGCATGTAAAAGAACAGCTTTAAGTGAATAAAATACAAAAGGAAAAAACTATTCTGAAAAATGAAAAGTACATAAAGACAGCAAACTTGGAGGAAACTATTCATAGGGCATACATCAATTCAGAGGTTAATATGTGTCTTTTATTCAGAGTTTATATGAACCAGCAACACACATGTGCTGCAATAAATGAGAATTTGGAAGCCACACCCAAAACATTAAATGACAATGCTGCAGGCCCCAGATGGGACAGGTCAGAAGTGCACAGCTACAGATCTGGTGCACAAAGAGCGCTGCAAGTCTGTGCAGGTAGGAGACAGTGGTCAGCTGAGGGAGCGTGGCTCTAGCAGAGGATTCCTATGCAGAACTGTGATTCCAGGATCAACAATTCTGGGCTCTTTTCAGGAGATACCAAAAATTTGGATCTTGAAAACACTGACCAAACTGCACAACAGTGCACTGACAAAACAAAGCACATACAATGGACTATGTATCACAAATTCCCCAGTTTAAAATTCCTAACTGACATGAACAGAGAGTTAATTAATGGATAGATATTATTAGTAAACATGGTATAAAAATGTCTCTCAAGGACCAACTACTCACCTTGTTTATGGAGTTAGTCTCATGATTTTCATCTACATCAGGAAATCTTGATGATACAAGCAGTTTGGAGGACAAGCAAGAACCAGGGACAGCTACTCTTTGCTGTCACTTGGCATCCACTGGCTATTGCCTCACCACTAGGGATGCCTGTCTCGCTCAACTGCTGTGTCGCAGCCCTTGACACACTCCTATTTTATAATCAGTATGTTTAGCAGAAATTCTTCACTGCCCACCCTAGACTGTGAACTCCTTGGCAGGATTAAGTGTGTTTTCCCATAAAGCCAACTGCTTCTGTAGGTCATACCTTCTATTCCATGCAATGTTAGGGTTCCTAAAAAGTTATATATGCAGTAGACATTCTGTACATGCTTGTTAAATGTGGGCAGGAAGCTATTCTGTTGTAAAAGGCCACCACCGTGACTATGAAATCCTAAACTTTCTGTTACAAGGAAACTGGAGGTAGAGCAAACTTTGTGAAAGTAATTTAAAAGTCAAAACTCTGCATCACAAATTCCTAATGCTCAGTGCTACACTGCGATGTTCTGCATTCCCTAAAGAAGTGACAAAAACACTGAAACATTAATCAATCCAGATATCTGCTGATCACTCTTACAGTTAATTTGAGCAACAGAGGAAGAAGTTAGTGCTCTTAAGTTAACCCTGCAGAGACATTAGACTAGAAAAGCAACACAAATCCATTTTGACATCTGGAATTCTACACAGTAACTACACCCAAAACACAAGTGTAGTGGGCTTGTCTTCCTGGAGCAACTGCAGAATTTTTTCATTCATTATCAACACTCAGGAGATTTCTGTCACAGGAATTATCCTGGATCACCATGGCTAACATTTGGAGCCTGGACTAGGAAAAAAAATATTAATTATTAGATAGAAAGTATGAAATTAAAAAGGAAGTAGCAGGGCAGAATTTATAATGTCATTCAATCTTACATTATGAGCTTGTATTAGAGGGGTCATAACTTATCATAGATTCCCTAGTATGATTTATATGTCAGTGTCTCCCCAGGAGCCCCATGTGCTCAGAGACAGGACTCTGGAAGGTAACTGGGATATGAGAGTACTACAGGAGGTAGTGTCTAGTCTGCCTGCTGGAAGGGTGAGCCTCCCTTCCTGACCTCTCCCCTGATTCTCTCTGCTGCCTGGACACTGGGAAGTGAGCAGCTTTCCCCCACCTCTCCATGCTCCTCTTCCATGTTGTTCTGCTCTAGAGTCTACCAACCATAGGCTGTAACCCACAGCCTTTGTTTTTCTTTATTGAGTTTATCAGTACATTTTAAATACACATCGCGATCATGTTCAACATTGAGAATTTATACCTGTACATGGTATATTTTAATTTTCATTCTTCCCCATCCCCCTGCCCTCCCTACAGCCCCTAAATCCTCATATACATAAATTTTGTTTCTGATTTTTTGTTCGTTTGTTTGAGACAATGTCTCGCTTTGTAGTTCAGGCTGGCCCTGAATTCAGCCTCCAACTCACATCACAGCAATCCTCCTGCCTCTGCCTCCCGAGTGCTGGGATTACAGGCGTGAGCCACCACGCCCGGCACTGTGGTATGTGGTACTGGTTGCTGCTGGGCGTGAGTCTCCACGCCCGGTATGGTATGTGGTTACTGGAGGATCGACCCCAGGTCCTTGCGTTTGCAAGACAGGCTCCGGAACCACTCAGCTAAATCCCCGGCCCTCCATTTTTTGTTTTTACCATTAAATATTTTTCTTTTCCTTCCTTACTTTCTCCTGCCTCCTCTTTCCCTTTTCCCTTTGAACATTTGCTTTCTATTTCACAATACCTATCATCCATTCAGACTTCACTTGCACCATCAGTTTCTCATATTAGAGAAACTACACAGTATTTGTGGGTGTTGGGCATTTTGTCCAAGTGACGAGAGGGTAAGACCTGCCTTTTGTCTGGACGTCTGTCACCCTCGACTGACTGCCGTTTCTTTGAAGTTGAGAAGATGCACATGTTCCTCGCAGTGCACTGTGTTGCACAATGACTCACATTTGTTTAGTGCACAGTCCAGGTTTTATTACTATTAGATTATGCATCACATTTATTCTTATTTCACTGTATGTATTATACACTTTGGTGCTTAGTTACCCTTTGGTTTCTCACACCAGAGAAACTGTGACATTTGAATATGTGAGTCTGATTATTTCACTTAAGATTATGGTCTCAAGGTACATTTTATCACACAAAGTAGAATATAAACACTTTGTATTTCAGTGTGCCACCACACCAATATTACAATGTTTTCAGTGCCTCACATCTAAGTCATTTGAGCCTATCACATTTTACAATGTAAAATATAAAAGATAAATGAATAATGATGCCAAAGAACTTAGTGGAAAAACCAGTACATACTTTCCTCCTTTATTCCAGAATTTTATCTAGAGTATCCTTAAAACTTGACTCAAAACTAATACTAGAGCGGGGGATTTAGCTCAGTGGTTCTGGCCCCTTTTGTCGAAGTGCAAGGACCCGGGTTCAATCCTCAGTAACCACATACAATACTGGGCATGGAGCCTCACACCCAGCAGCAATCAGTAACACATACCACAGTGCCAGGCGTGGGATGGCTCATGCCTGTAATCCCAGCACTCAAGAGGCAGAGGCAGGAGGATTGCTGTAAGTTTGTGGCTGAGCTCAGGGCCAGCCTGAACTACAAAGCAAGACCCTGTCTCAAAAAATAAAAAACAAAAAAATAAAAAACTCACACTATACAAGATACTAAATGCTGAGCCAGAAAAAAAATTCTCTATCACTTATTCTGAAATATTGACTGAATGTAGTAAATCGCTCTTAAATGTAATTACTAAAAGATAGAGATTGGTTCATTTTAACTTGTTTATAATGACATTGTTCAGCTGTTCATTTGTCACTTTCGAGAGCTGTTATTGGAGGAAGGCGAAAAGCCATCCCTAGGATTGTGAACATACATGTAACATTGTTTGTATCTCAAGAAGATTTTGGTCTGAAGGAGACAGGATGGAAAGAGCTGGAGTGTCAGTGTTTCTGAGCCAGAGTCAGTATCAATCTATTGACTCTGTGGTGTTCCCAAGTACTACTCACATTTGTTTTCTGCTTTCTTGTGTCAGAAATTCATCTCTGAGAAACAATTAACATCTTCATGACATGTCAAGAGTTTGAAAAATAATTCCCTTTACATGTTAAAAAAAGGAGTTCCACAAAAGTTAAGTGCCTTGTTCAAAAATTACACATAACTTGAGCAATAAAGCTGTGAAAAGAACATTAGTTTTCAGCTTTCTTTTCCTAAGACACATAATGAATATCTTTTAGAGAAATAAATAGCTACATATAATACCTACCTTTGTACAGAAAAATACAAATTGCTTCTTACATTAACATGCCTAACTCTGTTGTGTTCTTGCCTTTCAATTGACTTTGAGCAATTCTGGCTCAGATATTGTCGATTGACCTCTCCCAACAAAATATATACCTCTTTATACATGTTTTATAGTTTGTTTTAAGTTGTACTTTACAAGGTTTCTAAGTTTTTCTCTGTATCTCTGGTCTCCTGATTTTAGTTAATAGCAGTAAAATAATGACAAGAGCAAAAATATATATAAAATAGCAGTCCTTGATCTAAACCTGTTTAGTGTACCAAAGGAAAAAAATGCATCAGGGCTGGAGGCACATGAAAACATGTCAATCAGATGTAATTGCTCTCTGAGAGAAACACTTTTCAGGCAGGTAAAAAAGAACTCATCCTGAACACAAGGCTTTGTAGCAGCAAGTAATGTACTAATGACAAGCTCAGTTTGATATTCTCATACTTGTTGTTCAAGATGAACATTTGTTTCAACATGACAGAAAAGGACAGCCTGACCGAGTCAGAGCTCTCAGACAGTTACAAAAATGGTATAGAGAACACGTGCAAACAACATCAATGTATATAAGTAATGATGTTCCATTATATCATTAACAGTTGCGGAGACTCCAAATAGCTTTTAAGTACTTCTCAGTTTCTTACAGGCTGCAGGTAAATATCATTAACTCCAGCACATTAAAAATATAGGCTTTTACTTTTTTGCATAGTAACTCTTAAAAACAGTCAACAGCCCACATTCTGCCGGAAGACAATGAAGTCTACCTCCCAGGGGGTAGTATTTGAAGGCTATTTGAAACTAGATGTATATACAGACAGCTTTAAAATTCTTTCAATATGCTTTCCCATTATCCAGAGTCTACTTAAACGGAAACTTAATAATCCCTACAACAAAAGGCAAAAGACAACTGCTAAGTACCAAATGAAAGCCAAGGAGTCTAGTCTTACTGCTTATACTCATTACCTGAGATCTGAAGGATCATATTTTATATAGCCCCTGATTTAAGTATTTACTAGCTAGATGCCATAAGTCTTTTCTCTCTTTTTTGAGGATAAGTAAGGAAACAAACCACGTAAGAAACTCTATCATAAACCTTAGCCCAAAAGGCCATTTTAAACCCCATTTAAATTTATTAAAGATAGACAAGATATTACCATCCTCTGAAAAGCAATTCTAAAGTGACTGGGAAAAACCCATAAACTATGTGTGTGGAAAACTCATTGTAAGTTTCAAAATTTAGATTTTTATTTTTAATAAGGCTAGATGAATGAAAAAAGTACATAAAGCCAAACTCTAATGCTGACTGGGTCTACCTACAGAGCAGGTAGGGTATTTTCCTTTCTCCTCTCATCATATTGACTAAGTTTTTAGGGAAAAAAAACACGCGACTGAACTTTAGGCCAGTCAGTTCATTCCCTAACAGACTTTTTCTGAATATAAAAGTGGCTAATTGAAGTATTTATACTTTGGAGTATAGAGCAGTCACATTTAACTAGCAGTCACATTCATTAGTTATGGTAACTTAAAAGAAATCCAAGCTCCATCATCCCTATTTCCCTTCCCACATCCAGACAGTTAATCTCTTCAGCATCTGACCTTCAGTCTAAATACAGTCTCTAAGCAGAACTGCAGCCAGCTTTGCCCGCATCAGTATGATGGGCACTGTGATACCTTGCTTGGATTCTCCACCAATAAAGGAGTCTAACTACTTGGATTGCTGTAAACAGGTGGCATTCAGTTAGAACTACTCTGGGATCTGCCCTAAATGACAGAGAACCAGCCCAGTCTCTTCTTTTTCTGGACAGTCCACACCCAATAATAAGGAAGAACAAGTCCCAACAATCTCAGGAAACCTCTGAAGGTCCATGCCAGCTCCCAACTTCCCTTGGAGTAGCCAAGGATGCTACAAGGCCTTCATCACAGCTCAGCTTCTTCCTCTGTTCACTCTTCCTTCTTTGCCTCCCCTTCCATGGGCTGGATCCCATGAGCCCTCACTAGTACACATTCTTCACACTGCATTCTATCTAGTAGATGCTTACCGTAGAACTCAAGAGGACACAAGGATACGTTGACTCCCCCCAAAAGCATTCCAGCTTCTACCAAGTGGAAGTCTCTGCTTAGCTTGACTAACTTCTGCTGCAGCTTGATATATTAGAAAAGGACTGCATTAGTATGTAATGAGCACATCCTAGCTATTAATAAAAATTGCATCTCATTTCCCTTTGGTTATTGCCACCATGTCATAGCTCAAATGTCATTGGGAAAGATTAGGAGTGAGTGTTAGAATTTAAACATCAAAATCCCATCCCAAACCTTAATAAGGCCCAGTCCCAGAGTCAACTAGAAAGATATACTACAAGTCCTCAGAAATGTCAAGGCGTTTTCAAATCCTTTAAATTTTGCCCTCTTGAGATTCTTCATTTCCATGACAACTAGAAGAGAAAGGGTTAGTGAACAGTTGGCAAATTCAGAACATTTTTGGAGACTGAGGAATTTAAGGAATTAAAGTGAATTAATGGCATTATATTAAATGGATCTTTTTGTTGCTTAATCAGTGGAAATAATACAGAACTAAAAGTGTATCCTTTTTTATCCATTCCCATTAGAAGGGGCAGTACATAACCAGTTTTTAAAAGACCAATTCTTCGGAAAGTCATTTGACTAGTTGGAACACTATGAGAATATTCACATTTCAATGCATACTACATGAGCCAGAATTTTGGAGAGGAGAATGACATAAAATGGATGCACACTCCAAGTGAGTGGTACATGATCTGATATGTATTTAATTAAACCTGTTACTTTGTGCTATGGAAGAAAATTTAGCTCTTAAATTAATGAATTCTCTGTATGTGAAACCATGAAGACTATCTTCCTTTTTTCTAGTGTGATGAATCTACAGATTTATGCACATGTTAAAGGGAAAGGTATCTGTAAACCCACAGGCACAGTAGTCAGGACTCCTTACATTTTGGCTTTAACACCTAATGCTGTATTGGCACTTGAACACTGTCTTCTATTAGTGTATAAACGTCATGTCTTTGTGAGGTAAGTCAGTTATTTCAGCTAGTTTCCCATGAAAGTAAACCAATATTGAATTTGAATTACTCATTGAATAAATGATCAACTGTAACATTATCATGAAATCTTTGAATCAAAAAGAATCCTTATATTTACAGGGCAACTCAATGTCTTCTTCCAGAGTTACATTTAAGAAATTGGTGTCCTCAGTGTCAAAGATACTGGCCCAGTTCAAAACCCAGAAGATGTCTAAAAATAAAATTTTACAGCTGACATTTATGTTCTGTGAAACAGAAGTGATGTTTTGAAAAATAGAAAGGGATATTTAAAAATTCTCAGCATCTCCATGAAGGTCTTAGGCAACAACCAACCTATGCCTTTAAGCATTCTTACCTACACCAGTCTCACCCTTCCTAAATTTGCTGAAAATGACTTGTACCTTCCTTTCACTACTACTCATCCTCAGTCTCTTTCCTATATGTATTTGAACTTTTATCAAATATATAAAACAAAATTTAAAATAAAGTCAGAACCTCAAAGCTTATTACTGCTTGTGTGTGCCTGACAGAAATAGGAACAGTGCCCCTCCCAGCTCACCATCTGGAACTATAGCTCCTGACACTGTAAGTCCAGGTACAACCTGCACTTAACATGCAGGAACTAGGGAAGGTCTCCTCCAATGTCCACTGACTTGCAACTATAGTTTCCAGTGGGAAAAGTCCTGATTTCACTTGTGCTTATCCTTTGTCACCTACAGTTTCCATCTGGGCCACACAGTGCCAGGAATTATGATACCAGTGCAAAAATCCAAAGCTTTGATTCAGCTGTTTCTAGAACCCCAGACTCCAACATTACCTGCACTCTATCTAAAGGTCCTTGGGAAGGCCCTGTCCTGTCATGTGAATTAATTGTGATTCCTGGGGCTTCAGACACTGGTTTCTTCCCCCATTCATTTCAGAAAGGTCTTCTTGACAATCATGGATCAAAAACTATGGTTGTTGGTGCCCAGCCTTTGATGTCAATTGTATTTTCTGTAAAGGAGCCAGTCTTTTTCACTTTCTGTACCACAAATATGGTGGCATATGCTGTCATGACCTCCAGTGCCATTAGTTCTCTATACATTTCAGACAAAGGACATATCTATGTGTGTATATACATACACACACATACACACATACACACACACACACACACACACACACACATATATATATATATATGTATATGTATATCCAGGAAATATATATATATATATATATATATATATATATATATATATCCAGGAAATATATATATATATATTTGAGATAGGGTCTAGTTTTATAGTTTAGGCTGGCCCCAAATTCACTATGTAGCCCAGGCAAGTCTTGAACTCACAGCAATCTTCCTGCCTCTGCTTCCCAAGTGTTGGGATTAAGGTGTGAGCCACCAAATCCAGCATTGTGGTATGTGGTACTAATTGCTGATGGTTGTGAGTCATCATGCCTGGCACTGTAGTATGGGTTACCAAGAATCAAACTTGGGAGCTTGTGCTTGCAAAACAGAAGCCACAATCACTAAGCTAAATCCCCAGTCCAAGGACATATACTTTTGAGATCTTTACATTTGATTTAATTTTGTAGAACTATTTTCATGAACTACAGCATTCAAAATTATTGAGACACTCAATTGGTAAGAGTATAAATAGAAAGTGAAGAAATCTTACAAAGGCTACATTTTTTGGTTGTCTTATAAAGGAAGCCAAATCATCTGTGCATATGAAGTCCATAGTTCTGTCTAAAGAAAAAAGTATTTTCCTACAAAAGCATCTTTGTGGAACAGAGAACTCTTATACTAACTGCAAATATCAAAGTAGAACAAAAAGAAATTTGGACAGAAACATGGTATATCCCAAGGTACGCAATAATTTTCTAGAAATAGATCAAAGTTATAGGAAATCTAAGAAATGTCTGGAGTAGAATTCAAGACTGTGGTCTTAAGGAAATTTAGTGAGCTACAAGAGAATACAGACAGAAAAAATAATAATAATAAAATCTTATGATAAGAATAAGAAATTCACTGAAAACACTGAAGTCAGTCAAGCAGAAATCTTGAAGCAAAAATATTCAATCAGAATAAAAATAAAACAGAAAGCTTCTGCAAGAGAATAAAATAAGTAGTAAAAAAGAATTTATAGACATAAAGATAGATATTTTAAATTAGTCATAAAAAATAATTTTAAAAAAGAAAGACTACAAAACACACGGACATCCAGATACAAGAAACTCTAGTGACCCCAACTAAAATCAGCAACAACAAGAAGAACTTTGTGAACACATGATATAGGCAAGATGGCAAAAGATCATGACAGGTGTGGGGATTTACTTCAAGTGGCTCCACATCTACCTTGGAAGTACAACAGCCAAAGTTCAATCACCAATACTGGAAAAACAAAAAAAGATTTTAACAGAAATCTCTAAAAACAGCAAGAGAAAATGGTAAGTAATTTATAAGGAAATGCCCTTTAGACTTATTATAGATTTGTCAGCAGAATCCTTGAACAACAGAAGAAAATGGGACGTTGTATTTAAACTCCTGAAAGAAAAAACTGCTATGAAGAATACCATACCCAGTAAAAGTATCTTTCAGAAATGAAGCTGAAATAAAATAATTTTCTTCATGAGCAGGAACTAAGGAATTATTGGGTCTAGACCAACCCTACAAAGATATGTAAAGGAGTCCTGCACTAGAACTGAAGATGATAATCAACATAATGAAAACATACATATGTACAAAACTCACCAGAAAAAGAATAAAGACTTTGATGATAGAAAATTAGCAAATCACAGAAATAAATAAGAGAGTCACTAGCACAGTGGCACTGGAACAATGACCTGGACATTGCCTGTGCTGAGCGGTGCTCCTACATAGTGTCTATCTATGTGCTGACTTCTTGTGGGACAAATGACCAGACTCAGGCCTGGAGTCTACATCTACACAGTAATATCTGGGTTATGCTTGGATTTCACAGAGGCCAAAGTGCCAACGATAACAGGAAGATGACCCAGGAAGAAATCATTTCAAAATGGTCCTAAATATTGGTAAGAAAGATACTTGCCACAAGCAGTTTACAGACATTAACCCAGAAATAAAACCAAAAATACTAACAATAGCAAATATATATATATATATATATATATATATATATATATATATGAGAAAAAAAATAAGATACAAACCCAGAATCCCCAATCTCCAAAGGAAAAATTAGGGACCAAAGATACAGACCACCCTCAGGCAGAATCACCTGCACTCACTGAACTGGCAACAAAAGAGGATCTGGAAAAAATAAAATTGGAATTAATCTTTCAGATAACAGCACAGATGATGATCAGTGAATGACATGGATTAAAAAAGAAGGCCTCAGGAACATACTGAAATCCCAGCATAGAAAATAAATGGAATCCAATAAACAGATTCAAATGGAAATTCAAGAGTTTAAAAATTCTGTTGAAAGCTTACGTAGAAGAGCTAGTAAAACTGAAGACAGAATTCCAGACATAGAAGACAAGATTGCAGTTAGTGACCAGGAAAGGAAACATTTCTTAAAAATAGTAAGAGACCATGAGAAATCAATCCAGCAGCTGCTAGATGACGCAAAGAAGAACAACTTAAGACTGATTGGAAGTCATCAAAGAAACAGGAGAGAATACAAATGACATTAAAAAATGTTCACAAATGTAATGGTAGAAAACTCCTCAAGCAAGATAAAAGAATTTCACATACAGATAAGTGAGACCTACAGAACTCCAACTAACCATGATTTTTTAAAAAAAAGTCCATTCCTACATATATGAGTCACAATAACAGAATCTCAACAAAAGAACAAAATATTGAAAGCAGGAAGAGAAAAGAAATAAATCACATACAAAGGAAAGCTCATCAGAATGAATGTTAATAGCCTCGATTCACCAATTAAAAGAAATAGGCTGGCAGAGCGGATCAACAAGCAAGATCCATCAATATGCTATATTCAAGAAACACACTCAATTCAAAATTAAATCCATAGACTGAAAGTAAAAGGATAGAAAACAATTCTCTATGTGATAGGGAACTGCAAAAAAAAAAAAAAAAAAAAAAAAAAAAAAAAAAAAAAAAAAAAAAGCCGGAGTGGTTATCTTATTTGCAGACAAAGTTGACTTCAAACCAAAACCAAGAGAGACAAAGAAGGTCACTACCTGCTCATAAGGGAACCATCCAAGAGGTAGAGACAACAACCATAAATATATATGCACCAAATGTTAGTGCATCCAACTAAATAAAACATATTTTTTTAAATTATCTTTATTGGTACATTATGAATATACATGATAATCACATTCAACATTAAGTGTTTGTACCAGAATATGACATGATTTGATTTTCATTTTTTCCCTTTTCCCCCTGTCCTGCATCCCTCCACCTCCTATACACAATCTTTCTTTTCTTTTTACTTATTATTACCACATTCATTTTCCCCTAGTTATTTACCCTTACACTCTTTCTTTTCAAATATTTTCTACTTCGCCATATCAACTATATATACTAACACCCATTTACAACTTCATATTCTCGTATCAGAGAAAAGATATGATATTTACACAGATGTGACCTGTGTATTTTGCTTATGAGGATATAATCAAAGTACATCCATTTGCATGTTAATGACTCAATTTTATCATTTTTAGTGACACAGTAATATTCCAAACTATAAAAGAACCACATCTTCTTTATGCAGTCTCTGGTTGACGGACATTTGCATTGTTTCCAAGACTTAGCAATCACAAACGGAGCTGCTATAAACATGGGTGCACATATGTCGCTGTGAAATTACTCCTTCAATTCCTTTGTGTATATACCTAGCAGAGCTATGGCTGGGTCAAATGGGACCTCCAATTCTAGCTTTTTGAGGAATCTCTTAACTGATCTCCACAGGGGTTTTAGGAGTCTGCATTCCCACCAGCAGTGGAGAACGGTTCCCTTTTCTCCCCAGCCTCGCCAACATTTGTTGCTGGCTAATTCTGAAATGGCAGCCATTCTTTGTGGAGTTAGAGGAAATCTCAGTGCTGTTTTCATCTGTCTCCCTTGAGTGACTAATGATGTTGAGAATTTTTTCATATACTTCTTAGGTGCTCTTATTTCTTCCTCAGAAAAGTATCTGTTCATGTCAGATCCCCATTTTTTAATTGGGTCTTTAAATTTGGGTGGGCTGATTTTTTTAAGCTCTTTATATATTCTAGATAGTAGCCCTTTGTCTGAGGAACAGCTGGTAAAGGTGTTTTCCCACACTGGTGGCTGCCTTTTTGCTCAGTTGGTGGTTTCCTTTGCTATGCAGAAGCTTTTTAAAAGAATGAGGTCCCATTTGTTGATTTCTTCAGCCAATTCCTGTGCTATAGAGGTTTTGTTCAAGAAGTCTTTCCCTAAGCCAATGTCTCCAAGAGTTTTACCTAACTTGTTTTGCAGCAGGTTCAATTTTAATATTTAGGTCTCTTATCCACTTCGATTTTAGCTTGGTACATGGTGAAAGAACTAGGTCTAGGTTTAGTCTTTGGCAGTTTGAGGCCCAGTTTTTCCAGCACCATTTGTTGAAGAGGCTTTTTCTGCATCAATTGAGATGACCATATGGTTTTTGTCCTTGAGTCTGTTAATATAGTGTATCACATTTATTGATTTACTTTATGTTGAACTATCCTTGCATACCTGGGATGAATCCAACTTGGTAAGGGTGTATAATCTTTTTGATAATTCTCTGTATTCTGTTTGCCAGGATCTTACTGAGGATTTTTGCATCGATGTTCATTACGGATATTGGCCTGTAGTTCTTTTTTGGGGGGATGGGTCTTTCTCTGCTTTTGAAATCAGGGTAAAGGTTGCTTCCAGGAATGAGTTTGGGAGTACTGCTTCCTTTTCCATTTCACTGAAGAGTTTCAAAAGTAGAGGCACTAACTCTTCTTTAAAAGTTTTATAGAATTCAGTAGTAAAACCGTCAGGTCCAGGGCTTTTCTTTGTTGGCAAGTTTTTAATTACATTTTCAATTTCACAGATTGTTATTGGGGTATTTAACATTTCTAAATCTTCTTTATTCAGCTGTGGAAGTTCATATGTGTCTAGAAATCTATAAATATCTTCTACATTTTCAATTTTATTAAAGTATAAATTTTCAAAATAGGTGTTTATTATCTTCTGGACTTCCTCTGGGTTGGTAGTAATTTCTCCATTCTCATTCCTAATAGCATAGACATGGGCCTTTTCCTTCCTTTCTTTAATGAGGTTGGGTAAGGGTCTATCAATTTTGTTTATCCTCTCAAAGAACCAACTTTTCGATTCATTGATTTTTTGAACCATTCTCTTGGTTTCTATTGAATCAATTTCTTCCCTGATCCTTACAATTTCTTGCCTAGTGTGAGCTTTGGGTTTGTCTTGCTCCTCTCTATCTAGTCACTTGAGGTTCAGCATTAAGTTGTTTATTTGAGCTTGCTCCATTTTCTAGATGTAGGCCTTCACCACTATGAATTTTCCTCATAGAACTGCTTTCATTGTGTCCCATAAATTTCTATATGTTGTATTGGGATTATCATTTAGTTGTAAGAACTGTTCAATTTCTTCTCTAATTTCTTCTGTGACCCATTGGTCAGCAGAGTGTTTGTTGTTCAGTTTCCATGTGTTTGTGATGATTCTCGGCTTTCTTTTGCTATTCAGCTCCAATTTCAGGGCACTGTGGTCCAACAGAATACAAGGAATATCTTCAATCCCTTTGCATTTACTTAAACCTGTTTTATGAACCAGAATATAGTCTATTTTGGAGAATGATCCATAAGCACCTGAGAAGAATGTAAATTCTGACTTTGTGGGGTGAAATACTCTGTAGGCATCTTTGAAGTCCATTTGCTGAAGAGTCTGGTTGAGCTCAAGGATTTCCTTATTGACTTTTTGTCCAGTCGATCTGTCTCTTTGTGACAGTGGGATATTGAGGTCCCTTACTATGATTTTATTGGAGTTGATCCAGTGTCTCAAGTCCATTAATGTTTATTTTATATAATTGTGTTCTGTAGAATTCAGTGCATATATATTTAAGATTGTTATTTCTGTCTCTTAGATTTTTCCATGAACTAAAAGATAGTGTCCATCTTTATCTCTCTTTATCAGGTTTGGTTTGAAGTCTATTCTGTCTGCAAATAAGATTGCCACTCCTGCTTTTTTGCTTTTTTTGTCACATGGAGTATTGTTTTCCATCCCTTTATTTTCAGTCCATGGGTTTCTTTCTGAATTAGGTAGGTTGCTTATGTGCAGCAGGTTGAAGGATCATGATTCTTGAGCCATTCTGCCAGTCTGTATCTCTTAATTTGTGCACTGAGTTCATTGACATTAATGGTTATGACTGATATAGGCATATCTAGTGCTTTCATGTTTTCCTGTTCTTGTCTCTGTTATTCTACTTTTGCTTTTTTTCCCATCAGTTTCTTGTTTGGCACCATGGGTTGACTCTATTAGGTCTCATGGATTTGTAACTTTCCTTATTTTTCTCCAAGATATTCTTTAGAATGTTTTGGAGCACAGGTTTCATATATGTGAAGTTTTTCAGGTGTTCTTTGTCATGGAAGTATCTTATTTCTCCGTCAATTTTGAAGGATAGCTTTACAGGATACATCAGTCTGGGGTGAAAGTTTTTTTTGTTGTTTTTTTTT
>PVIR01034667.1:0-16830 GCA_004026965.1 Petromus typicus | reverse complement strand
GGAATAAGCTAAGAGGAAGAAAGCCAGCATGTAAGATGACTGTGATTACATTTGGAAATATTTTCATTTGTATTCTGAGAAAAGTAGAATTGCCAATCATTTTTGAGAGCAAATGTAATGTGATTTGATTTAAGATATGTGTGTGCACATGTAAATTAAATATCCACTACTTTGTATATCTGTTTGGACATTTATACATTCATGTATATTAAATTATTACATGAGCAAATTGATTTAATTTTATTTGATATATAGTTTTATAAATATAAAACTTGTAGGGTCTTATGATGGCTTTCATAAAACTGAAGATATTAAACAGATTTTTTTCTGGCCAGTCTTTAACAAAAAAGGACATAAAAAGTAAGATAATTGTATTACAATTAACCCTCTAAATGATGACAATGGCTAGGAGAAACAGTAGAGATATGGAGTAAGTGAATCAATCCTAGTATTCTGATAATAGTAACAATTTATAATAATTATAATATAATTTACAATTTCACCTGCATAATACAGGTGAAAAGTAAATAAAGGTGAAAAGAAGGAAAAAATCAAATGGAAGAGAAGAAATTTTGGTATAGGCAAAGATGAGAGCAAGTCTTCAGCTAACACTGGGAATCTGAGAAAAGCAGGATAGTTGTAGGCCCTGAAAGTTTCACTTAGGGAATGTAACTTAAAACATATTATAGGCATAGGACCTATAGTACAAAAACAAACAAAAAATTTGACTATTTGTGCCCATAGTTGAGAAAAGAAATTTAGACTAAAATTGCAAAGTTATGAGATTTGTGAAGTTTCATAGTAAACACTGGACAAGATAGACCATGAAACAAAAACATGATGCTACGAATATAATAATTAATTAATGTCATGTACTCCTACAAATTCTTAATGTTGATTGTGATCACAATGTGTATGTAGAATATACCAATAAAATCAATTTTAAAAATAAAAAAATTCCATGACCATTTCAAACACCAAACTATAAGGTTAAGGAAATTTAAAACTTAGATGAATGAGGTATAACCAATAAAATATACTTACTCAAAAAAAAAATTTCACCAATATAGTGATGAAAGATCAATACTCAAAATAATGGAGTTAAAAATGTCAAATGGTAAAAACAGGTCACATCTTTATATTGATGGAATCACTTTCTAGAAAATGCCAAGGGATTCTCCATAAAAGTCTTATGAAAGTGGTTTAAAACATAATGAAAGAAGTAAAACTAAAAACCAACATTCTACATATAAAAAATAAGTTTCTTTTAACTAATTTTGCTCTGAAAAAGAAGCAGAGAAAAAAATACAGAAACTGGAGGGCCATTTGAGGGAAAAGAGTTTTTTTTTTTACAAAATGCCATAATGATATGGTCTTACTTTAATCAGTCTTTTTAGAACAGAAGATTCAGGCAGCCAGGAATTTAGCTCAGTGGTTTGAAGCCCTGCTTGGAAGAGACAAAGTCTCAATTTTGACCCCTAATAACTAACTAACTAATTAAATAAATATATAAATATTATAGATAATAACAGGAGGTGCCAGGAGTATCTGAAGAAGAGGTAGAAAGTCGTATTAGCCTTCTGCTGTGTCACAGAAATACCTGATGTGGCTATCTTATAAGTGGAAAAGTTTACTGTGGCTCACAGTTTCAGTGGCTTCAATCCATGGTTGATCAGTTTAATTGCTTTTGAGGATATGAGGAGGCAGAAACATCTTGTTTCTTGAAGACTGTGGAAAAGGAAAGCTGCCAACTTCTCTGTTATGAAGCAGAAAGGGTAAAAGTCAGAAAGGGATGCCAGAGACATTTTTTAGTATATGTGTTGTCAAAGTGAACACACTTTTAAAATTATTATTATTATTATTAAATTTTGAGACAAGGTCTCACTATGTACTTCAGGCTGGTGTTGACCTCACAATGAGGCACAAGCTGGCCTCAAATTCAGGATCCTTCTGCCTCTGCCTTCAAAGTCCTGAGATACAGGTCTGAGCCACCAGCTAGCTGGGATGGAGGTAACACAATCCTCCAGGTAACCCAGGAGCCATTTGCTTCAATTAGATCCAAACTTCTAAGTTTCTTTTACCTTTCAATAATTCTATCAGATTAGGCATCCAGGACTATATTAATCTTCTGATGAGGTTAGACTCTTTATAATCCAATCACCTTCCAATAGCTCTTCCTCTGAAAATATATTTGTAGGGAAATTTCACATATAAATCACCTGAAGGAAATAATTCATTACTCTGAGTTTATACAGTGTGGAGAATGGGTTATAAAAATCAGATCCAATTGAGAAATACATCCCAAAATGATTGACTAGAACTTTGGTGGGAGGAGGGAAGTAGGGAGAATTAATGAGCAGTCCTAAAAATAATATATTTTGAAATTTTTCCATTTAGCATAATTAAATCTTCAATTCTATATATCAGATTCTCAGTTTCTGAATTGTCTGACCAAAAAATAAGGAGCATGATTTATTATCTATGCAACAAAATGCTTTGGTACATTTAACTGAATTGTTGTGTGGGTAGAGAGGTGCTAAAAGATAGCAACTTTGCAAAAATAAAAATTGCTGCACTGTAAATTTTTGAAGTAATTGCTTATAAGTGCTATGTCTTCAATTGATTCTAACTTGTTCAGCATCTGCATGCTTTAAGTTCATAATTTGTACACATCAGTTGAGCAACAAGTTGACATTATTAGGCATGTAAAGGATGAGATGTAAGATAATGAAAAGGATGAGGTGGTACCTGAGAGGCTGAGAGTCAGGGTATGGACATGGCATCCACTTAGAGATAGGCCTGTCAATTGTGAATGTTCAAAATTAGCGATAAGTCAACTCAAAATGGGTGTAAAAGAGAGGGATTAACAGCCCAGCCACAGGTCAGGGGAACACTGTGCAAGCAGGGAAGCACTAAGTATATCTTGCAAGAATTTTAACACAAGATGTTGTTGAAAAAAAGCAAGATCAATTGATGAGAGACCAAGTCTTCCACCAGGCATCATGCAGGAGTAAAGCCTCTAAGCATTGTGTCCTCTCAAACTAACTCTTCTGAAAATTCTCTCCATTTCTTACTTCTTGACTCCTGATTTCTGGTTAACATTCTTGTATGACAATTTCTTCTGTTCTAGGCTTGTATTGTTTCTAGTCAAATGAAAAACTGTTTTTTTTTTTCAATTTTCCAAATACCATATCAGTTAAAATTAGAGCTAGAGTTCTACTTTCAAAACTTAATAAGGATTTCTGACAGTAAACACTATCAATTGATTCTGAAAAACAAGCGGTGGAATTTCCCCTTCTGTATTTCAAATCAGCAATGGTAGAAAGAGCTCTGTACACTTGACAAATAAGCAACGAAAAAAAAATATCCAGAAATAGATTGCAATATATGTGGCAGGTATTGCTAACAGTGACATTTCAATGAGAAGAGAAATGATTAGTTACTGAAGATAAAATAAAACTCTCTTCTGCTTGCTCTTATATCAAAATATGTGCTTGAAGGATCAAAATTTTAAAATAAAAATGTAACTCTATATCAGAGAAAAAAATGAGTATATATCCTATGTCACAATGATAGAAGGCAATGTCTTTGTTCGGCAAGGAAGATAAACTTTATTTCACAAAAATATAATTTTTATGATGAAATTGAATAAATATGACTAACAATACTTTAAAAAAGTCAGATCAAGTAACTGAATATGAACAGTTTTATATAACAAGTGTTGCTAAAACAAATCAATGTCTTTTCTATATACTCTCCTGCGTTTCTGTGGATTAGAGCAAAGCTCTCTTTTCAGAGCAGCTAAGGCATCATCATATGAGAGCATACAGGTCCAGGAGGCCATGCAGTGGCTGTTAGCTCTCCATTGCTCCCTTTGCCCTAGCATTGCTGGACAGTGGACCATCATCTTGTCTCTGAGGGAGATGCTCAAGACTTTTCATAGAGAACAACGAACCCTGATACAAGATATTTCTGATCTATGTTTCTCATGACAAGATATTTGATAATTCTAAACGTTAAGTATATTATGAAGAAACAAACATTCTTAGTTGCATAGATGTTAGGGTTCATTGGTTCAATTGAAGAAAATCATGTTGGTTCAATTGAAGAAAACCATAGTAATAATTCAAAAATAAAAATTAAGGTGTATCAAAACGCCTATTATTTCATTGAGTTCACTACTCCATCTCTATATATTTCCTACTGATAGAACCCCATGCATATGCAAATCAAAATGGGATAATGCAGGTGACTGCAGTACTAACTCAAAAAGCAAAATTTGAAAGAAACTGTACATCATTAGAACATTAAATAGATTTTTTTCTACCAAATCAATCTAGTTCTATTGACAGGATGTATATACACACACAAATGAGAACTTTGTACATTACTAAATAATACTATTATTTCTAAAAAGTGTTCCAAGTCCTTTTTGCATTTCAATGTTGAATATATATAACATCTTTAAATTCATATATTGTGATCTTTTTGTATTCTTGTTTATATTACAAAGCAATACCTGATAGTGCTATAATAGAAAATAATTTAAAACTTGCTGTGGGAAGAATATGCTTTATAGTTCTAATTTTGATTTGAGAAAGCAGTGTTTGAATTGTATTTCCTAATTACAAAGTCATGGCTTCTGTGATTTACATATTGCATTTCTATTGTTTATTTTCAATTCAAGGGATCAAATAGGGACCTTGTGCACTCTAAGGAATTCCTCTACCTTTGAGATAGTCCCCAGAACTGCATTCTATTTCCATTTAGAAGTTCATTTCAACTTTTCTGCACATGGTTTCCAAATCTAAAATTAATCTAGTTACATAATATTCCAAATATTAAATCATTTTCCTTTTAACTGTCTATTAAAATCAGTTCTCATTGTGGAGCACCAACATGAATGCTGTCTTCTCACTTTAGTGTCATATCAGTGTTACACTTTGAATAAAACAGCACATATGTAAGCTGTATGTTTCCTCTGCCTCACTCTATCCATTTTCATCCAATCGCCAGGGCCGTTGTGTCCTTCCGAGGAATCCCTGTTTCATCAAATCTGCGTTCTTTATTTTGCCTGCGTCCTTTTACTACCTCTTCTCTTGTCTTCTACAAAAACTTTGCAAAAATGTAAATACCATCATGTTCACCTCAATGGAAAAACCTTTATTGAACGCTGAGAGCTTTCAGAACAATTCTAAAAGACAGTGTCTTACCTTGGACTACTGTGATCGGAGCTCCCTGTATCTCCAGTGCCGGCGTTTCTTTCTTCCCAGTTTATACGGACTTTCCTGCCTCCCGAGAAATTGTATCTGATGCTAACTAACCCTTATTCTCCGCACACAAGCTTTCTTCTGGGCTTCGTCAGTGCTATTCTTTTGACCCAGACATGAATCCCTTCTTATACTGTCAGCTCTCTTTATCACATAGCAATCATTACGTTCTTCTACATTCACCTCCAGGTCACTCTTCAGACTAGTACACACTGGTCTGAGTGAACCACACCACCATGTCTTCTGTGAACTCCATGTTCAAAGTTTGTAAGGAAGCGTGTAGACTGTAACTCACGACGAAAGTTATCAAGAGCAGGAACTTAATTTGAGTCTTAGATATCTGCTCGTGTATCCGTGGAAGTATGCACACAGTGGACACAGGTACATTCATATACAATTCCCCAGCAAACATTTCACTTTCATTGTACCTATGTGCATTGTGTATCCCTGCTGTGTGGTTTTGTATTATTTCATTCCATAATACGCAAAACACATGACACGAAGGCCCATTATTGGCTGATTTTTGTATATTGAAATCCTTAACATTCCCTCAGTTCAGCGGGGAAATCTGTGCTATTGTTAGAATATTCTGGATTTCTCATCCTTTTCTTCAATGTTTTTCCTTATGATTATTAGTTTATTAGTTTATAAAATTATCTGTTAGGAATATGAGGAATTCTGTCTCAATATGCATGCTAGTTTATATTTAATTTCCATGGACATTACTTAGTCTCTTAAAAATGATGTTGCTTTCAAAAAATGAGCCATTTTTCATATTTCCCACTAAGAAAATACCAAGCAAACATACTATGATACAGCTTTTTGGCTGCTGCCACTCTGTGTGGAACAAGGTAAATATAAATATAGTACATGAAAAAATAAAAATAAAGGTAAATCATCATATAAGGACTGGTTTCTTAGAGAAAAATTCATGTTTTGTAATCTCAGCCTTAAGAGTACATACATAAGTCCTGTTTAAAATGAAAGAGTGAATTAATTCATATAAATTTTGGAGAGTCTATAGTAAGAAATAAACAAGATAAATTCTAAATAGAAAATGATAGGATTGGGACAAAAATAGAAGCCATCCAGGACTATTTTCTGTTAGAATAATAGTTGTGTGATTTGCATATGCTTTGCATCTGTGTCAAGACAGATTTTGGTCACATGTATCAGTTTACATCATGTAGAATTATCAATTCTCAGAGATGCTTCAAAGAAAATAAGTACATTTTATTTTCTTGTAGTTAGAAACAACCATGAAATTTGAGATTGTTTGCATAAGCACTACAAGAATTATTGCATGTCAATCACTACAATATTAATATTGTAGTATTTATAAAATTTATTTTGTTTATATTTCTAAAACTGGCAATATTTTAATGATGGTTTCTATTATGTTAGATAGTGAATATTATTATATGAGCTGAAAGAAGAAATCCAAAGCTATGGGACACTAGACACATATGTTCTCTTTTTCAATTCACTGATTCTGTTTTCAACACAGCTTGGATATTTTCTCTCAATAAGTTTCAAATCTACTATTTAATTATAAACACATAAATATGTAAGTACACATGTATATGTTACTGTATTTACTATAGTAGTTTATCTTTCATTATGATCACCTCAAACAAAAAAGGAATAAGCAATATGAGTAGAAACTATGAGTAGAAATTATATTTTAATAAATACATTGGAAGATTAGCTGTTCAACGATTTTAGGAATTGATTCTATGGAGTCTCTTTCCCATTAATACCAAATTCATATATATTCTCACTCTTTAAAAACCCAAGTACTTCTGCTGCTCTGTTAGAAAAGAGCAAAAAGGAAAATATTTGTACATGTTCAGTGTACATGAAATTTTTCCAAATGCTTTTGATCCACAGAGTTTTGGGAACCTTTATGAAGGACTTGCAGGGACACAGAGCTCACAGCTTCATCTTTGCATTCATTACAAAGCTCTGAAGATTTACTTCATCAGATATTATAGCATAGCAATTGTTTATAATATTGTTAGTTTTTTTTCAGGCAATGTTTAAATATTCAGGGAAATGAGTGAAAGATAATGAGAAAATTTCATAAATTACAAAGGAATTGCTTCCCGTACAATTTTCTACACTTAACATTTAGAGTAATGACTTGGATCTGATAATTTAAATAAAACAATTAACACTTGTGAATTCTTAAAAGTATAATATTTTTAAAGCTACTTAAAGATTCTCAAATGTTTCCTACAATAAATTAGAGATTATTTCAAATATATTGAGCAAATGATTTAGAATAAAATGCTGATTATGTTTAACTCTATTTTCAAACTAATGAAACTAATTTACCAGAATAAAATGATTGAATGTGTCAGTGACATTTTTTTAAAGTTTCAAGAATTTTTTTATTAGTAATTATTACAAAATCTAATGAAAGAAAAGTAGATTTGGTTAATGGAGTACTGTTAGGGTTATTTCCAGGACTGTCTAAAATCAAAACTAATGATTGATATAATTTCAACTGTTTATGGAAAAAATACTTTTTGGCATTCTATTCTACTCAGAAATAATATTCAAAGTCATATTTGGGAGATTACAATGGAGTGAAAATATTTTGATTATAAAAATTCCTTTTCATATTTTATATAATTTTTAATTTAAAAAGTCATAGTCCGAGTCTTTGACTTAGATTACCATTCAACAATTTTGAATATTTTCAGGAATTCAAGTTAGTCAGATAATTATTCTGAATAAATGACATATCATTTCACAAGATGAGATAACAATAGAAAACATCATTCTACAGTCAGTGGTAGGTGTCAATCAGAAGCAGGTATTTTGTATAGGTAAATTGTTTTTAGAAACTTGTTTTTTTGTGGGTTTAAATCAAAACAGATGGGAAAAAATGAAGAGAAAAAATTTGAAATCATAGAGATGGAACCATTTTAAGGATTAGAAGTATGCCGATGAGATACAAAAGTGGTAGGAAATTACAGAGAATATTTACATTGATTTAACATGTGTTACAGAAAAAAATCATCGTCTTCAAAATTCCTCAAAGTACTCCCACTCCCTGTGGGCACATTTGTCTTGTCATTCTCACCACTAGGAAGCACTTTTAGAAATTCTCTTTTCTGTCTCTAGAAACAGTGTTGTGGCTGCCTCTGTACTGAAAATCTTCTCTCCCACTATCCTTTCTAAAGTGAGAGAGTCCAGAAGTCACACGGTGCTGAATCTAGTCGATAAGGTGGGTGAAAACACACATTCCTACCTTTCTCCTGGAATCCACTCAACAGTAGCATTCGTGTGTTTTACCACAACCCATGAGGACATGTATCTAACTGCCAATAATACTTTCATACTTTTAACACGGTGTTAACGTTTTTCATTTGATTTAACATTACAGGACACACACACACACATATCTATATATGTTATATATAGCGTTGTATATAATATTATTTATAATTATATATTAATTATGTAATATATACTATACACTATACAATAGGCATATAAACATTATATATGGGCCTGGGATATAGCTCAGTGGTTCCTGTGCCTGTCTTGGAAGCGCAAAGACCTGGGTTCGATCCCAGTAACCACATAACAATACTAGGCATGGAGACTCACCCCAGCAGCAACCAGTACCACATACCACATACCACAGTGCCGGGCGTGGTGGCTCACGCCTGTCATCCCAGCACTTGGGAGGCAGAGGCAGGAGGATTGCTGTGATGTGAGTTTGAGGCCGAGCTCAGGGCCAGCCTAAACCACAATGTGAGACCCTGTCTCAAAAAACCCTAAAGAAAAAAAAAATTATATATATATATATATATATATATATATATAATATATATACACACATACATATATATTATATATACATACATATATATTATATATATACACATGAATTTTAAATATAAATAATATTTATATATTATATATATATAATAAAAGACATAGAAAATACAGAAAATGAGCTCTTTGATAGGAATTTTCATATATCGTGCTTTGAAAGCTTTCTTCTCAGGCCAGTTTTTCTACAGTTGGGAAAAGTTCTGTGCAGCTGGTTTATTAATAATTACACAGAATACATGTCACACCTTTGATACTCAAAATGCTATTACCACCAAGACTCCAACTTTCATTCACTCCTTTTGCTATAGACAGGCCATGTGGTCTTTTGTATTTTATTATTTTGGGTTTATTTTAAGATTTCTAGTTAGGAAGTTGCCCCTTGTCTGCATGGTGAAGACAGAGGGAAATAACTGTTTCCTTAGAACAGTGATGGAGAAACTTCTTGAGACAAAGCCCCCAAGTTTTATCCTCAAACCTCCTTTTTATACCAAAGTTTCAACACTGTTACTAAACCTGAATAGTAGTTCTTAGGCTTAGAAAAAACAACTCATGTGTTAACATATTTTGCCTTCAAAGAAAAACGTGGCAGATCTCTCAGTGATACAGCTTTTCGTTGAAATGAAAACGTTTGCATTTGGTGTGCCATTGCACAATTAATGTGACCTCTGATATTATATGCATACTGCTAATTTGTTAAATTTTAGCTAATACATGTTAGTCAACCCATGTATCCCTCACGTCATTGATCAGTTTGTTTCTTGTGTCAGATTTGGTGTAAGTCAAAGTTGAAAACAGCTGTTCATGAACATAAGATAACCCAAACAAAGTAAGGAAAGCAATTTCATGTGCTCTCCTTGACTTCAAACTATTTGATGGAGAATTTTATCCCTTAAAGATTCATTTTGAAAACTATTAACTGTGCTATCCTTGTCATTCCTTTACACCATCTCATGCTGCACACAGGTCACATAATGTATCTTTCAAGACATGATTTCCAGAAATCCCAACAACTCCAATCCCAGATTTCTAAAATTCAGCTAGTGTAAGCAACAGAGATCATTTCTTCCAATTTGGTTCTATCTGGAGAAGAAAATTCAGACTATCTGCACCTATGACACTATCAAAGTCTGTTACCACAAGTCTCTTTATAGTTGCGACAATGCTAGAAAGTTCCTTGTAGATTTCCGAATGGCTTATAGGATTGTATGTAAATAATGTAGAATATTCTAAATGCCTTTTTAGACTTGGAAAATAATTCCATTACCAATTTTTTTAAAACATGAAATTTATCTCAACTGGCAACTACAAAACATTCTTTCAGCTGTTTTCCCTACTCCTTTTTTTTTTTTTTTTTTTTTTTTTTGGTTCAGTACATTAAACTGTGAGGTTGCTAAACCAAGCTGTACAAATTTCTGTCCTTTTTCATTCATAAATAACCTAGTTTTATTCAAGCAGGCTACAAATCTATCTAGGACTTGTTTTCTGCTCAGCCACTGTTACGGTTCACAAGTAAAATACTATTCTGTTCCTGACCTTCATCAAGCTATGCTTGTTGAGAGTGAACCACGATGTAATTTACCATTTTTGTGAGATCATTGATGATATTGTTTAAGTTTTTGCTGCTTTCTCTGGCACAAAGAGCTTCTTGATGCATGATACAATGAAATGAAATGACTGAGTATTTTTGTTTTAACAAATAATTGTATGAAAGCAGATTTTCCTCCACCATGGAAGGTTCACTGTTACTCGTAATTGAAACTATTTTTTTCTGGTCTTACATACTATGAAAAAAACTCAGCACAACATTGTAGATATCTATCTCATGTTTTTGGAGGCAAAGACAGCAGTTTCATTCACTTTCTGTCATGATTTCAGCAATAGCACAAGGAAACACCACTTCTCTCTTTATTTATATCCATGCTTCCATGCAAGCCCATGGAGTAACAGGCTGCTTTTTGCCAGTCAGAGATGAACTGCTGATTAACATCACTTGCCATGTGCACTACTCGAACTTTAACAAAATTTCTTCTAAGTGGAACCTCAGAGATGCATCACATAATTTTATCCTCATTTGTAAAATCATGTAAAAGAGAATTCCTCCCTGAAGACAGCGCCAGTTTGATAAAATTGCAACAGAGAAGGGCTTGTCATCTTTTGCTATGCACAGTGAAATCTGAAAGCTGGCAGCTGAGAGTGGATTTGTTTTAGATAATTTTAAAACTAGGGAACTATGTAAAATACTTTCTCAATTTTCCTTCAAGAAACTCAGTTTCATCAAGTTCAATTTTGGCACTTTTGTAGTTGGTGTCATAGAGGTATGTGCTACTTGATGATAACACTTTCACTAAAAAGAATCCATATGGTTTCCCGTGGAATTCAGTTACTTCAAATGATTGTTAGGCTGGTTGGAGTGATCTGTCACTATTTGTTTTCAGTTCTGCCTTTTTGGTAGAGATTACTTTTGGTCTATATGACTTAGAGTCTGCAAAGAATGAAGGGAAAAAAATGAAGAATCCTGTCCAAATATATTCTTATCCCTGAGATAGCCACGATTTAGTTAACACTGAAAAACTGGATATCCCCTGAATCAACACTCTACAGCAATACTTCTTAGCTGAGGTTTCTCTTAAACTCATTGACTTGTAGTGCAAGAGGTCAATGTTCCACTGGCCACCAGCTCTTGGTTACTCTGCAAAAAGCATCTGAGTTGGTTTCCTACTTTGGAAGGCTCCTGTTAAAATCATAGCCAATCCGAAGAAATAGTGATTGCATAAATTCTTCAAAAACAACTAAATTTGATGCAGCACAAGAGGACAACACAAGACTGAAAGAATCCCAGTATCTTAATTAGAACATCACTTTGCTACATCTTACATTATTAAATTTCAATTTTTAATGAGGAAACTGAGTAAACTATTACATTGATTAAAATGAATGTGTTAAAACTTATTTAGATGTGGAAATTAATTCAAGTATTTGCTGTGTCTAAGCTAATATTTTGTATGTGGATTGGCAGCGCACTGTCTGATCATGAGAAAGCTCTGGAGTAACTGCTAATGAGCTGTCTCTCATGAATCCATTAGCGGGCACTGATACTCCTTTTGAACATGTCAAGGGCTCCTATGCACATTGGAGGGGCAACGATAGGGCACCTTGGCTCGCACATTGACCAAGAGGACTCTGCATGCTTGTTGGCCCCCACTTTCCGTCAGTCCACCACTGCTTCCTTAACACATGTGAGGCATAAGAAACATTAGAACTTTAGGCTCTCAGGGTTGTGACAGATGGTATAAATATTCCAAGTCCAGCAGTTAGCACTAACTGCACTTCACCCAGTAAAATGGGGTAGAATACAAAATATATGCCAAAACAACACCTGTTGTGAAACCTTTTCTAAATGGTTTATTTGTCAAGTAATGCTGGGCTCATCCATAGTGATCACAACCTATTTTTATTTTGTTGGTGAACAAAAATGTTATGTTATCCTTTTATATTAAAAGTGTCAAGGGCTGAACTTTTGTCAGTCATCGAATCATCACAGCTATTTGAAAATGAAGCAGATGAGTGTGTAACAGTAAATTTAAGCTCTTCCATCCGTTCTTTAAAAAAAAAAAACCATGGAATAAATATATCCTCAGGGGGATAGTGTCTGTATAAATCCTTTATCATCATTATTATAATGTGTATACTCATATAGTATATTATATGCATTGCACCATATATGAACATATACACTATACTAGTGGTGGTGAACTTGTGGCACACATGCTGCAAAGGGCATGCAGGGTACTCTTTGTTGACCCAGGAGCCAATTTACCCCAGCATTGCCCCACAGTGGGGCATTATACAGCAGTGCACATAGGGGCAGTGTTGACACTTTGTGATAAATAAGTGGACTTTGATTTTCCATTTGGGCAGTTGGTCTCTAAAAGACTCACTATACCTACCACACACACACACACACACACACACACACACACACGCACACCTTCACAGACACACACATTCACAAAAACTCACACACAATTCTCTTACAGTCATAACTTCAACTATGTTTTCCAAAAAAATATTAGGTAGTATTTAGAGGTTTTTTGTTTGTTTGTTTGTTTGTTTGTTTTGTTCTAGAGATTGAATGCAGAGATTCTTGTAGGCTAGGTGAGCCTTCTAAAGTTGAGCTACATCCTGAGCCCATCATTACTTTTATTTTGAGAGGGCATTGCTAAGTTGTGCAGGGTGGCTCCAAGCTTACAGTCTTCTTGCCTGAGCCTCCCACATATCTGAGATTAGAACTCTGCACCGCTCCACTCACCACAGGCACTTTTGCTTGTCACAACTTGTGAGGAGGTGATCCTGGCACTCAATGCCAGAGACGAGGTGCTGCAAACTATTGTGTGACACATAGGGAAGATTCCCACACAAAGAATTATTTCACCTGGACTGTGAATACTGAGGCTTACAGATAGTGAATCTAATGACTGTATATCATAAAAGAATGAAAATATTTTCAAAAATCACTTAGAACATATTAGTGTAAGTTTTTGGCAAATTATCCAAATTGCTCTGTAATTTTCTCTATAATAAACTGCTTCATGAGTTGATTTAAATAAAATAGAAATCTCTAATTTTTTGATGATTTTTACATAAAAATAATAATTTTGTCCCTTAATTTCCACAGATAAACTGAAATAAAGCTTATAAGATTATGTCAAATTTAAGATGTATACTCATTATTATGACTTTTGCTTTATTGTAATTAAGGAAATGAAGCTGGACCACTTAAAATATATGTTGGTGAAGAGTGAAATTTTTCAAACATTTATTCTGCTACATTTTACCATGAAACACTTGAAGAAAATAGAGTTTGGAGATCATGCAAAATTTATTTTTAGCACTGTGTACTTAAAACATTAATGATTAATTTATTAGAGAATATAATGATGAAAATAAAGTTAGTCATAATAGATCAAAATATACCTGTAATTATTAAGTGACATCTCAGAATAAAGGATTGATATTTGAGATTATCTCCATAAACATACAACAAAGTCCCCACAGTATCAGAATACTTTGTTTTATGTGATTTCATTTCACTTTTCCTTTTATGTTAAAAAAATTTAGTACTTTCCACTTCCTCTGTCCAGACCACATCTTTTAACAGAGTATTCTGCTATGAAGTCACCTGTGGAGGAATCCACCTTTGAATATATAAGTTCCTTGGTGCATGTTTTAGATATTTTTGCAAAAAAAAAAAGTAAACTTCAGCAAATCAGGCTCTCTCTAGGTTTTGAACTACAGGAACTAACATATCTTTTTTTACGGAAGACAAGAAAATAAGAGAAATTTGACAATAAAAGCATAAGAGGCAGAGCCTATCCCTAATGGTTGCATGTACCAGTCTCCACCCTATATTAACACTAGGATAAATCCAGGGCACTTACTAACAATTGCAAGAAGAAGCAGTGATATAATAGAAACACACCAATGAATGAAAGAAGTGGGCAACATATTCTTGAAGAAATTTACTAAAGTTTTGGAAACTGACTGTATCTCTTCCTTTAAAATTTAGGATAAAGTTGACATAGGATATTGGTGTCAGAAGTGTCCCCACTAAAGTTTGTACACTTCTCTGACCAAGAAGTAAACTTCTCATTTTAGAGTTTTAGAAGTGTTTCTGCCTCCTGTCAAAATACGTAAGCAGACTCAGGGATAGTGGTAATTTTTATAAGACATTCAACTCTAACGTCCGTAGACCATATATGCTTAAATTATGGTTTGGGTGAGAAAATGCTTTATTTATACTCTGTTCTGTACTTTCCCAGTCCTTATATGATGATCTTCTTGTTACATCTTCACAAGTGGTGTGTACTTTGAGCTTTCTACACACGATTGCCACTATTTTTCACAGAGCTTATTTTCTTCCTTTTTTTAAATATATTACTTAAATTGAATGTTCTGTTAACTAGGTTTTATCATTTCAAATATCCATCTAATAGTTCTTCAATCAGGCTCCAGCACTTGGTTTTGTTGGTATATTATATGTAATCTAAATTGATGGGAAGCTTTGTTTATTCCATTATAAATCAACAATGACTATGTCAAAGTTCCATTATCCAGTGATCTTCTAAAGGACATGATAGAAAATTTAATAATTTACTGATTTTTTTTCCCCAAAGCACAACATTAACCTCTTTCTTAAACATACATTTTATGAAGGCACCTCTGTGCATTGAGTCAAATGGGAAAATAAGTTTTAATTTTAAATGGTCACAAATGGCTCCGTAAAAAGTATATTTAGCTTTGACATGCTTTGTAATAACTTGTTTAAATATTTGACGTGACAAGCAGCCTTGGTTTGCTTTGTCTTGAGTGATCATCCAAGTCTGCTCTACTTCTTTCCGGTGGAGAGTTGAAGCTTTATTTGGGGGCAGCTTTGTGAAGAATGAGTCAGAAAAGCTCTGGGAACTCTGGCAACTGAAGAGTAGTAGAATTTTCTTCTTACCTAATTTAATTAACCACATTTCCAAACCTTGTGAACTGCTGTCCAATGAGCCAGTACAAAAAGTGAGTAGTATGTTCAAGGAAAGTTTAAAAATCTTTCAGTTGCTAATGTATGCATGTAAGCTAAGCATATGTACTATCATTCTTATTTTAATAGCTGGTACTGATCATTTTGAAGGAGGAGTCATTTTTGACAAAACCAGTTTTTCAGACACCTAAATAACTTACATTGATGCATACAACCTTTTCAAATTTATTTTTAATTGTCCACATAGCATATTACATTATTTCAGACCTTAAACATAATTAAATGTCAGAAAATGTCATGTGAGTTTTTCTCCTGTAAAGATTTGTTAATTATTCTACTAGGACACTTTAAAAGTCTTCAGATATCATATTCTTTACTTCAGCCTTTTCAAATTGTAAAGAATAAGCACTAACTAAACTTCTACTCTTTCTTTACAGCTTTTATTTTCTGACCTCTTGAGGATAGTGGAACCATTTCGTGAAGACCAAGCTCTCTTAAATGCAACCATTATTTTGGAAGTGCCTAAATATTCTGTATAAGTTCTACAAGACAATTAGAAATGGGTCCTTTGAGGTAAAAGACATGTGTATACATATATATCAATATACATCTACAAAATGTTTATTGGGATTGTTTAGAATTTTAGTTTGAGTTTCTATGAGGTATCACTTTTGCCTATACTTAAAACCTGGATATTTGAGAGCATCTGAAAACACTTAAGGACACAACTCCACTCTCAGAGACATGCAAATAATTGGGTATAGGTATAGAGGAATGACTAGCACATTCAGCCATGCATGTGCAGTACAGACAAGGTCATTCAGCAGGTATTTAGTTTGGCCACATCTTAGTAAACTGGTGAGACACTAAACTGCTCTGAGCTACAGCATGCAGCAACTGTTTAGTAGCACTGTTTGCCATGCAGCTGTAACTGCTATTCCTGCTGAAGGAACAAAGACAAGCAGTCCTCGAGCTCTGGAACTGCCGTTCTACCTCACATGCTCTGACGCTGCCCTGATGCTGGTGACTGACTCTCTGTGAGCTGGTCTTATCAGGGAATGAATGGACTCACTCACAGAGGACTGCGTGGACTAAACGAGCCCCTCTCCAGGTAGCTCCTGGGAAGTCTCAGCCTAACCCTCAGTTTCTTTCTCATTTTTGTGGATAACATTTATATCAGCC
>PVIR01034666.1:0-17028 GCA_004026965.1 Petromus typicus | reverse complement strand
TTAGTCTGAACTCATCTTAATAACCACACCACTATGTTTTGTAAAACACCCTCCATTCTCTCTAGGATAACTGTTATCCTCTTCCAGATATTCTCACTCCTTTCACTCTAGTTCTCTTACAAAGCAACCATTATGGGACCTAAATCAGACCACAAAATCCCTCTTATAAACTCAGAGTAAAGGCCAAATTTCTTAAAGGGCTTGTCATGGCAAAGGCTCTATTCCACCGCCTCTCCTTTCTGTGTCACTTCTCCTAAACCCCGTCAGTTTTTCTCAGTCACCATGCGCAGCTCGTTTGTTCCTGTGACACTTCCTCTTCATGGCTCTCAGAGCAGCTGTCCCTGTGTGTGGACTCTTGTCTCCGCCATGTTTGCCCTCACTGCTCAGCCTTCCCTTCATTTGAATCCTCACGTGGGAATCATCTCATGACCAGACCAACTTTATGCACCTGTACCGTTGATTCCATTCTCAATTGCTATTTTATAAAAATTCATAGTAGTTACCACTTTCTAACAATGTATAATTTACTCACTCAATGTTCACTTTTTATGTATTGTATGTCTCCTGTCTGTCTATTAAGAGACTTTAATGGAATAAAACTTACATAAATACAGTTTTAATTTGCCTACAAATATATCTGAAGTACCTAATTCAATAAATATTTAAGAAACCAATGGTATTTCAGAAAAGTAGCACATACGAAGCCATGATATATATGCTAAATTAGAGTTAAATCTATTCCCTGACATTAAGAAAATAATATGAAAATTAACTGAAAATTAACCAGTGAAACTTTCTCAGTAGCAGATTTATTGAGTGAAATAAATATTATTTAAATAGCAAAATATATTGTCTTTAAATTGACCTATAGATAAATTTTAATCTTATTGTCCAAAGTTAAATATATATATATATATATAGCCATTAATGATAAGATGTAAAGTATTATTTTAAATAAAATATCTTCAGTTTTGAGTTTAATAAATATTAATTCTTGTGACTTGAAATGAAATATTTTTTGAAATAAATATTCCATGATCACTTGAAAAGTCATAGTGACTCTTGCATATTAGAATTAGCAAGTGAATTTGTAAGGAGACACTGACAAATTTTAATTAAAACATTTATTAATTAGTCACTTAATATATTGTATTTATCTTTGCTGTTTGTAATAAAATGATGGGTTTTAATTAAGTAGATTAAATTAAAATCCAAAGTAAGTTAGATTAAGAATTGCTACTATTGATATTAATTATTAATATCAGGTTGTTAGCAGCAACGAAAGGTCAATTTAATAAAGATTTTAAGGCATAACTGCTCTGAATTGTAGAAATATAAATTACAGATATTAAATAGTCATTAATGAAACCAGGTAATTTTTTACATGCCATATGAGAGATAATGACAGGATCATATTTTCCATGAAGTTTTATTTCTGCATTCAACTCAAGAAGAAAACAGTCTCATGTGATAGAGATCCTTACTAACTATGTGGCCTGGAAACTGATGCTTTTGTGTTGGGTAGCCATACTGATTGGAAGCAAAAGTAACTAAAGCAATACAATCATGTTCAATATGTTTTATCTATCAATAATATGCCCAGAGCTGAGGTCAACTAAAAATAACTGATTTATGAATCAAATTTCACGTTCCCTTTTAAACAGCTCTACTGCAGTCTCAAAGAATCTATCACAGAAGGGAATAAAGAATACGATCATACACATATCCTCATTTCATACTGTATTCAGCCATTTTCCTCACAATACTTTTCCTGGAATAATAAGAAAAAATAGTTTACTAGTTAACTATATTAACTATAATATTTAATAGTTAAAATATGTTGAGAAGTAACATCAGGATTCAAAACAAAAGCGATGTAATCTGTTACCTGTTACCCTTCAAATATGTATCATTCATTTCACTATTATCATATTTCTAGTATTTCTAAGTGAAAGAATTCACTTAGAAGAAATTTATTTGTGCCTATTAAAGATGGGAAAATAGAGAGAGGATCAGCTCATCCATGACAGAATCTGAAGGGAAACTACACTGGGAATGAGGAAGATGATTAGTGCTGATATTTTTGAGACTGTCCCCTAGTGGAGCTCTATTAGTAAGAAATTTAGCAAGTTCTCATGAGACAGTTTGAAAGAACAGATAGATTTGAATATTTAGTTAATCACAATTTTATTAGAGAAGATAGCAGATAAAATTAATTGAAGTAAAATAGTAGTTGCTTAGTTTCAAGAGTTCTAAAGTCTATCTAGACAAAAACCATTCAGGAATGGAAGAATTTACAAACAAATATTCACATGACACCATATAATAATCATACCATATTCAATAAATATAATTGAATTGAGCAAAATTCCCAGTGGATACTAGTAGTCTCTCTGTGTTATTAAGGGAGATTGACAGTCTGTGCTGCTTACCTCCTTTATATGTGGCTTTGCATTGTATGCTTTCACTGGATCAGTTAACTATGATGCAATCATATTAAATAGAAAACTCCAAGAATCATCTACAAATTTTCAACTGTACACCTATCTGGATAGCGCAGTGGCCACTCTGTCTTGCTTTCCCCTTTCTGAGATCTGCAGTATCACTTGTTCTTTGCACCTATGTTGCATACATGATAACTACTAATCACTTCTTAGGCTATTTGAATACCAGACTGACTACTTCAGGATTGCATCTTTTTTTTAATAACCCTTATTTTTCTAAAGTAAAATAGACACACAGTGGGACTGCATTCATGTAACATAAATGCCAATACATCAAAACTAACATTAGGAAGACAGCATGAGCTGTGTGATCTGTCCCATTCTGTGTAACACCAGATTTTGGAACATATTTACTATAGTAAAAAATGCTCTACTAATTACATTTGTCATGTATGATCTCCATAGTGATGAAAGGGATATCTAATCCCTTCCTCAACACCTTCCATATATCACAAACAAATAACTTTTTAGCATATTCCCATATTTTTAATTTAACATTGTATGTATGAATAGACATTTCTAATATTTAAGATGTTTGAGAAGAACTTAATTAACTATCTATGTATCTTCCTTGACAAGTTGCCTTCCCTTTTATTTTTTTTTTTTATTTCTTTTTTTTTTTTTTGTTAGGTTTTTTGAGACAGGGTCTCGCTTTGTGGTTCAGGCTGGCCCTGAGCTCAGCCTCCAACTCACATCACAGCAATCCTCCTGCCTCTGCCTCCCGAGTGCTGGGATTACAGGCGTGAGCCACCACGCCCGGCACTGTGGTATGTGGTATTGGTTGCTGCTGGGCGTGAGTCTCCATGCCCAGTATCGTATGTGGTTACCGGGGAATCAAACCCGAGCCCTTGCGCTTGCAAGACAGGTGCCGGAACCACTGAGCTAACTCCCCAGCCCTGCCTTCCCTTTTATTTTAATCTGTGTGATGTGCCAGGAATTGTTACTAGGCATTTACTTCTTTCTGAAAAGAAAATCAAGAATTTGGGAGCCACTGCACTGAGTTGGACACTCAAAGGCAATAGCAAGTTTCCTTTGTTCAAGAACCAAGGAAAAAGTGAAGGTCAGGCCAGGCAGTATGTAATGGGAGGTACCTTACATTGTTTTTAGGACTTGGATCTTACTTTGGGGACAATTGAAATATGTTAACAAGAGTGAAAACAGGTCTGTGTGATGAATTTCAACAGCTTACATACGCTATGGGGGGGGGATTTAGCTCAAGTTATACCACTTCTACCTTGGGAGGACAAGGGCCTGAGTTCAATCTCTGGTACTGCCAAACAAACAAACAAAATACACTAAAGTTAGAAGATGGCATGGATATAATTGGTAAGGAAATATGATGACCAAGAAGTCTCTACTTTTTCAAATAAAGTAACTTAATGATTTTAAGTATGAGGCAGACAACTGAGGTTGAGGAAATGGAACTGCACTGGGGCAAACTTGCAGAAAATTCTGAAGACTTTGGGAATGGGGTGTGAGAGCACAAAAAGATAGAATGATATTTGACTTTACTGTTACATAAACAAGTATTTACTGACCTGGGCAAACATTCACAAGAATATATGAAACAAGTTGAATGGACTGTATTTGGTTATACTGATGGGAGATGTTCATCAATTTTTTTTTATTTAATAGGAAAAATGTGTAAATTTCAACATATAAATGAAAAGTTTGTCTATCTTGTATAGTTATTGATGGCAGTTTCATTTTAATCACAAGATATATACACTATCATTCAATTACTTAGATAAAAGTACAGATTAGATCAGAAAAGCTGAGTTTCAAGATGTTAAATAGTTTCCTTGACTTCTTCATGTTATTACCAATTTTATGAAGTCATTGTCCAATTGTTTTTCTTAGGTATTTAAATGTGAGGACAGAGAAGGAAAACTTTTGCAACTCCAAGTAAATTATTATACTTATGGAAAAATCAACCAAACAGGCTATAATGATGCTTTATTGCTTGCATACTAGCATACATTTTTTGCAATCATAACTGATACAGCTACTTTTAAATTAAAAAATCTTAAAAGAAAAGAACATGAATATAATCAAAGCAATTTTCTCCTGTCAAGTTCTGCAATATGGAAGAGTTACACTACCATATCGCCATCATTTAAATGGAACAGAACTGACAATAAATACAATTTATTATTACCCAAACAAGGAGAAGCCTTACAGAAATTGTTGAAATATACAGAAAGAAGACAGCAGACAGTGCAAGGAAGGGGGAGAGAGGGACAGGAGGAGACAAGTAAAACAATGCTTCCATGTTCGTTAAGAGAACTGTGCTTCAAACTCCCCTTGAACATCAGCTTTATATCCCAGGGTACAGATAAATATTTCAGAAAGAGGAAGATAGAAAAGATCAAACGGTTTCTTTCTAAAATTAAATTGTGCAGATCAATGAGAAGGGTTTCATCTTGAAAATTCCAGCTTCATAGTCCATCATTTCATTTTGCTATAAATTCATAGTGGCCTTTGAGAATTTGATGTCATTTTGATCAGTCTCTCCTTTACTCTTGATTTTTAAGTACTGTCAATCCTGTTCTCTATTGCTTCTATTTTGCATATTTTAACATTTTTTAAATTCTCAGTAAATTTAATATTCAGTAAAAATTAAATACATATTTTATTGCTTTGCTAGTGTTTTAATCTATTTATCTTTCATGTATGCCAATAACCTTTGGTTTATATTTATGTAATGAATGATCTTAGTATTTGTTCAAACTACTTCTAGAGGCATAAAAAAACTCATTCACTTGGAGTTATTTATGATCTTTTTGTACTAAATCACCCTCAGAACAATCTTGGATGACAGGAATTAAATGAACTTACACTGTATTTTATTTTTAATGTATTGTCACTTATCTATACCAAGATATTTATTTGTATCTTTTTTCATTTCAAATCTTTATTGGTACATTATATATACACACCATTATCACATACAACGTTGAAAATCTGTTCCAGTATATGACACAACTTGATTCTCATTTTTTCCCATTCCCCTACCCATCCAACAACCTCCCGCCCCTATATACATAAACTTTGTTCCTATTTTTAATTACTATCACACTATTTTCCCCTCATTATTCACAGATGCATTAATATCATATCTATTCTTTAGTATGAGAAAATGAAGTTGTAATTGAGTTCTAGTATATAAATAGATATTGTGAAATAGAAAATAATTAAAAGGAAATAGAGTGTAGGTATAAATAATGAGGGGGAAAAGAACTTGACGGTAATAATAAAAAAGGGAAATAAAACTTATGTTTCAATCTTTTAAGTGTTGCAGTGCTACTTCTGTATTTAGTGTAATGTAACAAGCAAGAATGCTTAAAAATAATCTTAGATGTGTTTCTGGCCTGTCTCCATGATGACCTAAATGATCCTGGGGGACTTTGGGTTTTCCCTGCATGTGAGAGCAGGCCCAGGGATTTAGCTTAGTAGATGGCACTGCAAGTGCAAAGTCCTGAGTTCAGTCTGTTTCTGGAAAAAAAAAAAAAAGAGGGCAGTCCCCAGACTTAGTTTCTACATGCAGAGTGGCTTTTTTTTTTTTTTTTCCATGCCATGAGTTGCAAAACCACAGTCCAGCTTTTTACAGGCTCTCAGGTTAAGAAATAAACTCAATAATTATTGTATTGATTGACCCGGACAGTTACTCACTTTTTGAATTAGAAAACTGTTGACAGATGGAAAACTGCTGCTGGCTTCAAGGCTAGAGAAGACCTAGAATGCTGTGAGCAGAGAGGTATGAGTGACTCTGGTCTGAAGTTAGAAGAGCAGAAGGCTAATAAGAATTTGGACAGGGAAGGTCAGGCTCAGGATGTTTCAGACTGAAATAAAGATGCCACCAACAGATGATTAGAGGCCATGTGTATTACACTTGGGCAAAACATGTGTTTATATTTTTTTAATGTCCTTTGATTGACAGCAGTAACTTTGTATGTAAATAAAATAAGTTACTGGAGTAGGTCTAAAAAATGAAAGACTCCTCAGATGCTTAAGCTAACAACAAGGATTTATCCAAGTTTTGTGAAAATAAGATCTGGCATCCATTGTGTAAAATTTTTTTCCAGGCAGTATCAAGTTAAAATTCATTAGCTTATTTGATTAATTTCCTTGTGGATCGACTAGATTCATTGAAAGCAATACCATGCTGTTTTTTTTTTTTTTTAAGAGAAATACAGTACAAAATAGTAAGACATATACTTTCCACCTAGTCATGAAGGCAACATTTACTTGACAGATAGATATTAAAACTGAGGTGTCAGCTGATAAGAGTAGCCAGGAAGATCCTATGGAAGATAACATTAAACTGAAGAAATTTGACATAGTCTACCTAGGATCAAAACTTCTGTGAGAACTGAATGTTTTTCTGTGAATATGATGGACACTAAATATCTCTCAAGAGGTCATATGTATAGTCCATACCTCACAGTGCTATTTGAAATGTTCTATCCAGATGACTGAGAACTTGTAGTGATTCAAACCACTGTAGTGTTTTCTTGAAAGCAACATGTATATTAGAATAAAAATATCTTTAATTTTTCAGTCCAGATAAATGAATTAACAATAGTAAAAAGGAAATAAATTACTGAGTTGCTCATTTTAATGTTAGAAATATGTAATGAGAATGGAAAGAAATGAAGAAACAAGGATGTGAGCACATGAATTTAACTTTGCACTGAATTCTCAAGGAAATAAATTTTACCTAGAATTGTGGAAGAAAGTAAACATGAAATTTCTGGGGATTTTTTATAATCCTGTATAGCTGCATAATATATTTTCAGGAACTGAGAGACTTTGAATTGCATTAATTTATTATTACAAAATTTCTGTAGGTTATAAGTCCAGCCACAGAAGAACGTTTTGCTCATAACACTCATCCATGAACTACCCACAAAACATCAAACAGTTATGAGCTCTGTGTTTGGTCTGAATTTTGAAGCCCAAGATCACAAGGGACATGATAATTACAGGAAGTTTTTCTCATATCTGTAGGACTGTGGTCCTAGCTTTCTTAGAATCTACAGGGGGGAAAGAACCTCCCTTGTCCCCCTAGAAGTCATCTGCAGTTGTGTGTCCCTTGTCCTCCACAAGCAGTTCAAAGGTGGAAGTTTTGAGGCCATTGCAAAAAATCTGATCTTTCTGCTCATAGTGTCTGTACACAAGAAAATCATGAGATTACAGGTCACAATCTTCATGGTAAATAATCTGATCAACAACCCATAATGTCAATACATTATCACATCTTCTGCGTATATTCAGAAAAGAAATTGTACAAAGCTGTACTCCAAAAGGGTAGGATTCTGAGAGACTACTTCTGAATTTATACCAAGATAGACCAGATATTTGTTTGCCTACCATTTTCAGCAAAATCAACAGAAGTTCTAATGAAAGTATGAATTATCTGTGACCTTTCTGTATATATTTTGATACCAAAATCATGACATTTTAACAAGAGTTCAAGTTTTCTTGTGTCAAATTTGAAGCTGAAAACAATTTTAATTAATTTGAATAAATTACTCTCAGTTATGCATATTAGGGGCTTGTGGAACTGACATTAATTTTAGATTTGGAGAAAGGGAGTGGGAAGAAGTTATTGAAATAACAATAAGTTATTGAAAGGAAGCAGTGTCTTATCTTCTAAATTTATGATATTGCCAAATCTTGAATATAACAATTAAATTACAATATTCCTTTGATGTGATACTTTTGTTATGATCATTTATTGTTAGTAGAAGTAGCAGTAAAATTGTTGTTAATAAAAATTAATTGAGAGTCCAAGGTTGGGAATTTGGAAAAATTCATATTCCACAGCTGGGTGTCAGGGAATTTCTTCCAAAGCCACCCCAGAAACTTGATGATATTTACATAAAAGCATTTTCCTTTGTCTAAGCTATAGTTTTGAAAAACTATACTCAGCATCCATCAATAAGATTATCTGTAAGATTATTTAAGCCAAATACATTTTTGATGAGTCAAAAAATTGACTGACACAAGCTATATTTCTCATGCAACTAAAAGTAACGTGTGCTGCTTTATTTACTATCCACTTTCATGCTATTTTTTAAAGAAAATGGGAGGCAAATCATTATGGAGTATGCTGCATAAAGTCTAAAAATAAACCTCAAGGACATAGTATACTATAATTGAAAAAGGAGACTTCTTACTCTAATAACTCCCTTTGTGAATTAAATAGATAAATATGGAAAATACAAATTACATTTATTTTCTCTACCATTTTCTAACTTTGATTTTGAAAGTGACCAGTTATTATTAATAATAGAGAAAAATATTAAACCTACTAAAACATTTCCTTATCAGTTTTAGATAAAATGTAACCTCATGATCGTCTTCATTGTATCATTTCAGTAATTAAGTATAATAAAATTATTGAAAAATTAATATGAGTAAGTTTTGTCAAAGAAATAAAAATATTATAAATGTTAAATATGACCTAAATTCTTATTTAATTAAGTGTTGAAGTATTCGACTAAGTACCTACCATGAGAAATGACCTAGTCAAGCTAAAAACACTGAGACAGAAGTTTGTCATTATAAATATTGGCTGAGGGGAGTTTAGATTTTTGAATTTCTTTGCAGACCTGGAAAATCTGCTCAGGGTCTTCCCACTGATATTAATTACCAGCCTTTCCTTTTGTTTTGTTTTATGTTTGTTTTTACTCTAAATTGCAGACCTCAGTTAGGAAAGTTGTTTCAACACCTATCAATGCTCTTATTAGAACCACAAGAAAATGTCCACACTTGAGAATTTGTTGTTCTTTTTGTCCCAAATTTAAAACATAGCTACAAATATCTCCCTTTATAAATTATGCTAACTTTTCCTCGACAAATTTCCTATGAAACCAACCTATACTCCAAATTTTCAATGGCCTTCTATTTTGTTTGCTCATATCTGGCCGCCATATAAAAAGTGTTAATCATTTTTAACAGGATTTTGTACTTGTTCATGAAAAATGTATAGTTGCTCCCATTTGCAGATAAGGCAATATACTGCATGTTCCATTTGCTATGGAATATTCTAATGCTTGCCAGCATCATACTAAGTTATACAAAGCTGAGTTTCAGAGGTGATTCCCAGATCTCTCTAATCAAATATTTACCCCTTAGATGTTAACTAGTAAGCTAATGTCTATGTTTAGCATCACATTTTCCTGAGTCTAATCATAATTGAGCAATTTATTGTAAGAATTAAATATTGCCTGAACAAAACCTCTATAGCATGAGGAATTGACAGAAGAAATCAACAAATAGGATCTCATTTGATTAAAAAGCTTCTGCACAGCAAAGAAACTACCAGCAGAGTGAAAAGGCAACCGACAATATGGGAATGAATCTTTACCAGCTGTTCCTCAGACAAAGGTTGTAGCTTAAAAAGTCAGCCCACCCTAATATAAAGACCCAATTCAAAAATGGTCACCTGAAATGAACAGTTATTTTTCAAAAGAAGAAGTAAGAGCAGCTAAGAAGCATATGAAGAAATGTTCAACATCACTCATCATTTGAGACATGTAGATGAAAAGAACACTGAGGTTTCATCTCACTCCACATAGAATGACTGCTATCTCAGAATCATCCAGCAACAAATGTTGATGAGGCTGCGGAGAAGAAGGAATCCTTCTCCACTGTTAGTGGGAGTGTAAGCTCATACAATGTCTCAGGAAATCAGTGTGGAGAGACCTCACAAAGCCAGGAATGGAGGTCTCATTTGATCTGGCCATTCCTCTGCTGGGTATGTACACAAAGGAATTAAAAGATTCATACCACAGTGAGATATGTGCACCCATGTTTATAACAGCTCAGTTTGTGATTACTACATCTTGGAAACAACCCAAATGTCCATCAACTGGAGACTGGATAAAGAAAATGCAGGGTTTTTTTATAGAATGAAGTATTATTCTGCCATTAAAAATGATAAGACCGCAAGTGGGTGTACCTTGAGGACATCCTCATATGTGAAATAAATAGGTCACAGATATGCAAATATCGTATTTTTTCTCTGGTATGACAAAATGGAGATGTAAATGAGTTGTAGTATGTATAATTGATATCGTGAAATAGAAAATATTTGAAAGAAAAGAAGATGTGTGGGTAAATAACAAGTGGAAAAAGGATGTCATAATAATAAAAAAAGGAAACAAAGCTTATGTATATAAGGGATGGGTGCTGCAGGGTGGGTGGGAGAAGGGGAAAAAAGAGAATCGAGTCATATGATATTCTGGTACAAACTTTCAATGTTGAATGCGATGATGATGTGTATTTATAATGTAGCAATAAATATCTCAATTTAAAAAGAATTAAATATTGGATGATTTTGAAGGAAACTGGGGAATTAAAGGTCTAGAAAAGGAATTAAAGAGTCAGGAAAGTGTCAAACAGGTATTAAACATGCTGGGGTAAGTGGGACACACTTATGGCAGCTGGATTCCTCCCATTGCTGACATACACAGTATAGTAAGCATCTGCTCCAATAACTTCCAGAATATGCAACTTTGAATGCATTCATAAGTTTTATTATTTTTCATTATTCACCTATATGATTCATTCAGTGGACAGGGAAAATAACCATTTTTTTCATTTCTTTCTTAAAACACTGTAAAGTATTTAAACTCGTCACTTAATAAAAGAAAATATTTCAAATGCCCAAGCTTCATTTTATAAACATATAAAACAGGAAATAAACAAAGTCTAACTTTAAATATTGATGTAAGAATTAAAAACAATAAGAGGATTAAATTACTACAGTGCTTGGCTGATAAGTACTCAGAATTATTAAACCTCTTAAGCTTTCATAAAGTTTACTTTATAAAACATTCAGTCAGTGTGCATTTAATGACTACCCTGACACAGAATTGCACCAAACCTTGAAGAGAAAAATATTTTAAGACACTCAAAAACATATCATTATGATCTTGTGGCATTATATAAACAGCATGGGACTAGACTTACAAACGACAGTCTCCAAATTTTTCTCCTCAGATTTACCAAGTATTTGATCTTCAGTAAATTAATTGTTTATTCAGCCTTAATTTTTGTGTCCTCTAAAGTTTTTTTTAAGTGGCAGAAATAATAATGATATTGCTAAGGATAAAATGACAGTACTTTAAGGCTCTTTATTCAGAGGTACATGCTTAAAACATTACTTTTATATCCTGTTGAGAAAAAGATGAATCTTCAATTAGAACAAATACAATAGCATTCAACATATCTCCTGTTTTGTATTTCATAGGAAGTAATTTACATTTGAAGATATTCCAAATTCAGTGTCGACACTTTCCTTGAATAACTTTTTAATCTACAAAAAGAGGTGAGTTCTCAAATCCTATGATCATAAGCAGAAGCAAGCTTAATAGTCTGAATTCAAATTAAGAACTTAAAAAGCACTTTTGTAGGTATAATCTATTTCATGAGCTTAGAATTGGAGAAGCAGCAAGCACCCTTTTACATGTTACCAATCAGGGAAGCAGAGCCTTCATATTCCAATTAACATTAATGGGAAAGGTGAGCACAGAACAAGAGACTGTTCAAAACTTTCAGTGCAAATGCTGACATTTCCCAGCTCGGTCACAAATAGCTCTTGAGGAAGAGTTCATGTATCATTTGGAAGTATATGTCAGTGTAACTTCATCTAAACCAAATGACATTTTCAGAAACTTTTATCTCTTTATTTAATGGCTTCTTCCAGCATGGTAAGTATTAATAGATGATCAAATTGAAAGATGTTTGTTCTGACCTTCACACAGTTCCATTTCTCTGGTGACTTAATGTCTCTTACCGAGTAAGAGAAGTGCTTTAAGTCATTTCTCATCTCTCAATAATTCCAAGTTGCCTTTGTCACAAAATGAATGATAAACCCATTGATGGGTAAAAATCCAAATGAGAGCACACAAAATATTTTCTATTGCCTTCTGACATTGTAATTTATAATACTTCAACAGAAAAACATCTAGCTATTTCATATCCAGTTTAGTTTTCTGAGAAATCCTTCTGGTGGAGCATAATATATAGACACGGTTTTTAAAAATAAACAAAAATGATTAAAGAACTAAGACACAAAAATTGGACATACAAAATGTGAAAATACATGAGATATTTGGAATATGACCTAAAACTTCCTATTTACTTAGCAAACAATAGCTCACATCTTCCAAAATATTTTTATTTCAGAAAAACATAGAGGATGTTGTTTGAGAATATGAGGGAAATAGAAATGAAGGACTAGATAAGTTAAGAGAATAAATTGGTTCAATCAGCAGAGAAGTCATGTAAATTATCACAAAGAATGACAAAGTGAAAGAATCCACAGTGATATATCCTGACAATGAAATATCATTCCATATTACAAAGAAATGGGCTCTCAAACCTGGGAATCAGGAACTTAATTGAAAATGAATATAAGAACATGATAAATTAAGGAAAAGAAAGCTCAGAGAAGTATTAGCTTTTTCAAATAAACACATAAAAAAAGTTCATCAGAATAAAACTTTTTTTTTTTTCCTATGGGGTGGCAGTACCAGGGATCAAACTCAAGCATTTGTGCTTTCAAGATAGGTGTGGTATTCCTTGAGCTAAAACCGCTGTACCCTCAGAATAAGATTTGATTCATTACACTCCAAATCTGTGCCCAGCCAGGCTGGCCACATGATCACAGGAGACACAGTTATAAAACCGCACCTTTTGGAATTCAGTTCCATATCCATGACTTATAAGTTGTCTGGCTTTGGACATATTACTCTTGTCTTCTCCCCCTTATCTGTAAAATAAAGTAACAGTACTCTCCTTCTGTCATAACTGAAGTCCTAGGTACATCATGGCTTATGATCAGCTCATGACCCAAAGAGGTTGCGGTTATAGGCTACTTACTGGTTTATTGATAGTGATATTCTTTGCTTGACTAAAATTCTGAAATAAATCATAATTACATATCCACTTTTATGTTGAGATTATTCTACGGTTTATTTCCTTTCTCTCCTTTTTATTATGTTACATTCTCATATAGTACTCTTGTTTGTTATCAATAATTATTCAATGTATATGTCTGTGTATATGTGTCTTTTCTTTTTTAGACGAGAAAAGCTTAGTCTAGAATCCTTTTATCTTTATCTAACAGATATTTCTGCTTGCTTCACGTAAGGGATAAGGACTTCAACAGTCCTGATTATTTTATGCTGCAATTGAGATGAATACTGGCTGTAGGTCTTAAGTAACTACTTGCCTTGCTTCTGCCCTGGAGATATCATTGAGAGAACCAAAGTGAAAATATGCAATGTTTATTAAAGACCAACATGGCTAAGATTTGAGGAATATTCAAAGGCTCATCTCCACTTTCCTGCCCATCAGCTATCACTTCGCTTATTGGTCTGTGTTCTCTGAGAAAACCTACCCAACATACAGCAAACATTTCTATAAAATCTCTTTTCTCAAAACATTTTATTCTGTTTTTTGAGATAGTCTCAAACAGTTTATTTTTCTGTTCTCATAGTAAACAATAGCTGTAAGTAAACATTTTAGGTTGACTTTAATAAAAGCGAAGATATGTAAGACAACCAAAAGATAAAAACTATAAACTTCCTTTTATCAATATTGTATTAGTTTTCTAGGGCTGTTGTAAATATCTAAAGTAAATTTCATCTCTTAGCACCACAAAAAATAGACAATAATGAAAAAATAGTTATCAGATTTACAGAAAATGTTTGAAAAGCATATCTACTAAAATGTTATCACACAAATAAAACAAATAACTCATCTATTAATCATAAAAAGGGTAAATTTGTGTAAGTGCAGACATCTCAGCAAAGGAGATATATAAATGGCAAGTTAGCAGATGAGATGCTCAACAGCACATCATTAGACATTTTTAAGTTTTAAAAATGAGATAACTACACACCTATTAGAATGACAAAACATCTGAATAGTGAGCATGCCAACTAGCAATGAAAATGTGGAAACCTAAGAACTCCGAACATTTATAGTGGGAATGAAACTACTGCAGCCTCATTGGAAAACAGTTTTGTATTTTCTTACAAATTTAACAGACACTTTGCATAGAATACAGCCATGATGCTCCTAGGCATTGACTCAAAGGAGACAAAAATGTAACCCTGCACAAAAGCATTGTGAATGTTGGTAGCACTTTTATTCATAACTGTGAAGGTTGAAAGCAGTGAAGATATCTTCCCTGAGGTGAAAGAATCCACAGTGATATATCCTGACAATGAAATATCATTCCATGTTACAAAGAAATGGGCTCTCAAGTCATGAAAGACACAGAAGAGTATCAAATGAATATTAATCTGAAAAGGTACATACTGCATAATTCTTTCTGTCTTATGCTTTGGAGATGGTAGAACTATGAAGAACACACACACAAAATGAATAGTTCCCAGAGGTTGGAGGTAAAAGAATTGTGAATCTTTGTGACACAAAAAAATCTTAAATACAGTCAAAGCATTCTATAAAGCACAGTGCAGAGGGATGGATACATGTAACTAGACCTGGGTGGAAAGTCAGAGCATGTGTTACATCAGAAGTGAGCTCTGAAATAAGCTTTGGCCTCCGGGGGACGACGGGTCCTTGTAGGAACCTCATTTGTAACAAATGAGTATCCGAACGGCGGACGAGGGTGTGGCTCTGTAGAGACCCAGGGAAATCTCTGCAGCTTTCACTTACCATTCCTATGTCTCTAAATCTACTCTAGGAATAAGGCCTATTTTGTAAGGAGGGAACAAGAAGAATGTACTTTAGTACATTCTCTTATAGTTCCTCTGAAAAATCCAAGGGAGATTCCTCCATTGTTCCTCCCAAGCTCAGTTAGTTTTCTGGCATTTTCTGGCTGGTGATTACAGCACTCCACATCCTGCCTGTGATTTTCAGGGCTCTCTCTTCTTCGGATCTTTCTAGGTTTGTCTCATAGTATTCTTCACTGGATGTAGGAACTTATTTCATGGTCTTTCACTTGTGTTCACATGCTTTATATCTATTTTATTTCTTCCAGTATCGAGAATCAAACTAAGGACCTTGAGTTGACGAGCACGTGCAGTGTCATTCAGCTAAATCCTCAGCCTGCAAATATGCCTTTTATCCCAACAGTTTCTGGGGATTGGAATATTTCACAGTGATAATTATTCAGTCTGCTAAAACAGGTTGTAATGTATTTCCAAATGGTCTTAGGATGCAAATGTATGTTCAGGACCATTCTATATTAATATTTCAATTCAAGACATTGAGCTTAAAATATTATTAAAACATTTTTGTTAATTGAATATAAAGATTATTTTAATAAAAATCAAAAACTAAAGGAATGTAATTATCTGTCTTCTTTTCTTTGGGTATCAACCAATATTTAATTTTCTTTAGCCTGTCTACCCATGGTGGCACACACCTGTAATCCTAGTGCTTTGGGAAACTGAGGAAGAATGCCTCCATGTCCAGACAGTTGAAAAAAGGGCTTGACATATAGCTCAGCACAGAAGGCCTGCATATTTGCCAGTACCACCAAAGTAAATTATTTCCATGGAAAAAAATTCTTATAAGTTCTTAGCTGTAAATAACCAAGACACATACATATTTATTATTTGTTTGTCATTTAATTTGTTACTTATTTACATTTATTTTAGGTATTTTTTAATCTTTAAGATTTAAAAGGAAACGATTGCCAATAGAGGATAAATGTATTGAATAATTCTCCAATCTATGTTATTTCTGAAAGGGAATCTCTTAAGAAAAGCCAACACCCCACTGATTCACAGCAGGCTTGCTGTTTACCAATGTTTGACACATGTTAAAAATGAACACTTAATGGATAATAATTACACTCTAGCTGTGTCTGCAATTGGGTGTATTGCAACAGGAAGTCCTCTCTACTGATAGCTCTCAAGCAAATGCAAAATAATTTTATAAAATGAATTTTAATAATATGCCTTGATGAAGAAAATGTACTAATGCACGTCAGCAATCTGAGGAAATACTGCACTGCATGAACAATATAACTCGGAGAATATGCTAAAGTGATCACAAGCATTACATATTTGTTTAAGATGAACACACATGCTTTCAAGAAAAGCATTGTTTTGGAAAAACCGTCTTATTTGCTCTCTTCTGTATCAGGCATTCTGTAAATCAAGGAACACACTGAAATGTTTAAAACTTCTTGACATTCATATCTTATTTTATAGATATAATCAGAGCAGCCTGTTTTATACATTTTTCTTGGTGGGCTTCCTGCTTCTTATCTGGTCTTCAACAGAAGTCAGAACTGCCTCATATTCGTTATGCTGTGACCCTCGTCACCTTGAGGAACTTGCAAGAGACAGAAGAGTCGACGCACATCACATCTGCTCAGTACCTGATCATACCGAGCTGAAGGGTCCAAGGCATTCTCACCAGATGTTTTGTTCCCCATTTAGTTGCAAATTTAGTGAAACATAAATTATATGGTATTTTCTTGATACCATTTCAGAATAGCTCAGTATATTTTAAAATTTGATAAAAA